>JASDQU010242790.1:88029-113731 GCA_032191745.1 Picea mariana
ATCCATTTCCTCTTTCATGCCTTGCTCCCACTTCTTTTTGGTGTCTACCTGCATTGCCTCTTCATAACATTCTGGTTCACTAGAATCAGTCAACAATAAATAATACAATGAAGGAGAGTATCGTTCAGGGGGTATACTTAACTTGGTAGATCTTCTAACAACACTTGCAGGTGTTTGAGGTACTTGTTGCTCCTGTTGTTGTACATTTTGATTTTCAAGTTCCTTTGAATTTTTTTTTTCAGTGATCTCATCAAGCACTGTGTATTCTTGTTTTTCTTCTTCATGTTTCTTTCCCTACAACTAATCTTTGTACATGACCTTCTCATTGAATATGACATCTCTACTCCTACTGATTTTGTTATTTTCATAATCCCATAATCGATAACCAAAATCATTAACACCATATCCAATAAAGGTACGCTTCTTGGATTTAGACTCAAGCTTTGTTCTATTTTCTTTATCAATATGGACAAATGCTTCACAACCAAAAGTTTTCAAAAAAGAATAGTTTACCTTTTTTCCTGTCCATTCCTCCTCTGGAATTTTACCATCCAAAGAGCTTGAAGGTCCTCTATTTATTAATTAAACAACAGTATCTACAACATCTTCCTAGAACTGTAAGGGCAAACCATCATGCAAACTCATACTCCTTGCGCGCTCCATGATTGTCCTGTTTATCCTTTCTGACACACCATTTTCTTGTGGTGTTCTTGGAACTGTCTTCTCTCTGCAAATCCCATGGTATGAATAGTAATCATCAAACTCCTTGTTGCAATATTCACCTCCATTATCTGATCTGAGACACTTCAAACTTTTTCCTGTATCATTCTCAACTAAAGCTTTCCATTTCTTAAAAGTATCAAAAACATCAGATTTTTGTCGAATGCAATAAACTCAAGTTTTTCTAGTTGGATCATCAATAAAAGTAACATAATAACGAGAGTCACCAAGAGATGATACCTGATCTGGTCCCCATACATCTGTATGCACAAGCTCTGACCTTTCATTCTTCTTTTCTTTTCCGATTCTAAGAAATCTGACTCTCTTTTGTTTTCCATAAGCACAATGCTCACAGAAGTCCAAATCAATTTGTTTAAGATCTGGAAGCAAATTTCTTTTGTGAAGTATTTTCATACCCTTCTCACTCATTTATCCCAACCTGTGATGCCATAGTGTTGTATCCACTCCTGTAAAAGCTAAAGAGATGGAAGAGTCAGTATTACCAGTACATAAATACAATGTACCTACCTTCTCTCCTTTTGCTATCACCAATGATCCTTTGATGACCTTCCATGTCTTATCTGTAAATATGAATATACAACCTTCACTTGCCAACTGCCCTGTTGAAATTAGATTTTTCCTTAAATCTGGAACATGTCTTACCTCTTTCAACAACCATTGGTTTCCATTGTGTTGCTTTATTTTTACCTTTCCCATTCCAAAAATTTTGCATGGTGCATCATCACCCAAATGAACCTGTCCAAAATAACCTTGAACATAATCTAGAAAATGTTTCCTATGGGGTGTGGCATGAAATGAAGCCACTGAATCTACTACCAAAGACTCATAAATATTATCTATAGAAATAATCAAAGCATCTTGTAACACATCACCTGTTACATTTGCTTTTTGATTTCTCTCATGTTGTCCATCTCTTTGTTTCTTTGGAGCTCTACAATCTTTCTTCAGATGTCATTTCTTCCCACAATTCCATCACTCTATCTTTCCAAGTTTGGATTTGGATCTGCCATTCCTAGAATTCCTGGGGTTCCCTGATCCCTTTCCTCTATCCTTTTGTCTTCTCCTGTTCTCCATGTTCAATGCATTACCTGATGTCTCACCTGTGCTTTTCTGTCGCATTTCCTCACTAATGATAACACCAACAACATCATCAAATTTTAAAGTATTTGAACCAGAGACAGAGTTACTTATGGCCATGACCAAGCCATTCCAACTTTCTAGCAATGAGCACAAGATTATAAGAGCCCTAACCTCATCATCAAAGTCCACTTTTACAAAACTTAGTAGATTAGTAACCATATTAAATTCATTTAAATGATTTGCAACAGAACCACCTTCTGACATCTTCATATTAAATAATATCTTCATTAGAAATACCTTATTAGACACCAAGGGTTTTTCATACAGTTTAGCCAATGCGTCCAACAGATCCTTCGTTGTCTTTTCTTTCGAAATATTGAAAGCCACCGATGCTGCCAAGCTCACCTGTATCATTCCTAGATTCTTTCTGTCAAGAATCTTCCATTCTTCATCTTTCATGTTCGTCGGCTTATTTTCTACTCCACCCAATGGTAGGAATAGATCCTTCTGATATAAATAATCTTCCATCTTCATCTTCCACAACTGGTAGTTTTGGCCATTAAATTTCTCAACCCTAAACTTTCCATCTTCCGACATTGCTCCCACTCAAACCAGGAACCCTCTTTTTCTGTGAGTTGCCTTTTGCTTTGATACCAGTTGTTAGAAAAACAGGACCACGGGGAAATAAAATAAAACAAATGCGGAAACAAAACACAGAAGATACACAATACAAGAGAGACATAGATTTATGTGGTTCACCCAGTGTGGGCTACATCCACCAGAGAAATTGCCAGGTCCTTCCTTTGTTATTATCCAGCAAATGGAGGGATAGAACCTACAGAAAAAACCGTTGTAACTTCCTCTTCTTTATCTCACAGTATCCTCTCTCAGAATACAATACTCGCCATCATGCATGGCCGCAATACATTTCCCTCATAGCAGAGGGTTGCCTTTTAGGGAAAAAACCCTAACATAATTTCTACCGTTAGATCTGCGACCTTATAATGAACGGTCCATATTTACCATGAAATTACAATATACATTTACAAGGAAATTTTTGCTTTGGGGCTCGCTTGTCCCCAAACCCCCTAGCTGGGGGGATAGGCCCCTCAAACCCCGTAGAGGGGGTACCCCCCCTCTGCACTCCCCTGCATGGAAGAGTGTACATACTTATGGGGTGTAAAGTCTTCATGGGGTATAAACACGGCTGAAAAACACAAGACCTTTGAATCAAGAAGATAATCAGGCTCCATAACCAACAGAACATGGTAGAAACCACTTGATTACCGGTCATTGATGAAAACGTTAACAAGTGCGAGGMAAATTTCCATTGATGTCAATGACTCCCAAGGTACCTCAGTACAATCCATCGAATGCAAATAAATGAGCTAAAGTCGAACACTCGATAGAATCTCTCGATCAAGGACCAATGATGTGAATCCACTGTCGAAAGMAAAGAAACTTGCCATTGAGGCATGCAGGCTCTAAGGTACTACATGATTTCTAAGTCTTGTTCCTGGATGATGAGTTGAAGTCAATGGGAAAATACTCATCACAGGAGGGCCTTGATGTATCCCCCATCAATGACGTGAAATAAGTAACATATTTAGGGTAGATCAAAGTATGAAAATGATTTGAAACTAACACAGGGAAGGCTGACATGGTAAGAATTGATAAATTCATATGGCCGAATTGATAGAAGGCTTGTGCAAGGTTGTACTTATTTTGAACATATGAACGAAACGACAATGGTCTTGGCAGAATTGACTCAAAAACAACCCAAGATATGAACTTGCAGAAGGTCAGATGAGAGACAAATGAATTTTCCAACTCGGGTTCAAATGACGAAGGGGGTGTCATGTTCAAGAGAAACTATTACTTCCACTAACACAAATACTGAGACACATTTCTTTCCCAAATTTTCCCCCACCATTTCTGGCGAGTACCTCTTTATTTTTACGCAAGCTTGAGGAGAATAACATATGCTTGTTGATGTAATTTCATCCTTCGGATGAGTCCATCATAGTATGTTTAACGAACCCTAAGAAGGAATGGTTCGGTCCCATATGGGTCTTTCGATGTTTGTTTAACGAGTTCAAAGATAGAAAACTCGGGGTTTTTGATGTTTAGAAAGTCTAAAAAACACTTAAAGAGAACTCTCTCAATTCCTTTTTTGTAAAGTAGTTCGATGAGACTAAAAAAGTGATAAACTATCGCCCATCAAACATTTTCTTCAAATACTTTTACGAGCGTGAAAAGAACAAGGTCGCTCAATAATCTTTTCGTTTTTATGGAGCATGAAAAGAGCTTAAAGGATACTCCATGAACTTCATTTTTTTCGTGTTAGCATGAAGAGTAAAAAAAGACAAAAAAAGTATACTCGATTACATTCTCATCAATTTTCGAGCATGAGAACGAACCAAGACTAGGCTCAAGGTTTTTCTGAAAAACCTTAAAAAGTACTTGTACATGTGACAAACAAAAAAACAAATCAAGAAAAATATCTGTATTTCATTGTTCAAGATCCTAGTTCTTCCATCTGTGAGAAAAAAAAGTCACAAGACTATTAGACCTTTAGGTTTTGGAGAAAATGCATAAAATAATATGAAATATTAATAGAAAAAGTAAAAATGAAATAAATATAGGTAAAATATCCTTTTTACTATTTCATTTTCATTTTGCCCAAAACTTGCCTAGAAACCCTATTTTTACCTCAGACTTTGGTTTTCGATTGTGGGAGGTACAAGGGACCATTCAATGAATGGATTCCATCAAAACAGTAATCTCCCTGTCCTCTTGCTTTTCAATGGATTAAATTTCATTTTTACTGGTGTAAAATTCATTTTTGAGTTGAATTTTAGGCCAGTAGGTTCGCACAAGGGTCGTCGCAGGTGACCTATGTCGGGACCTGTAGAAACCAGGTGTTTGCATAGATGGCTTTTGGTTTACCTGTGTAAATCCCACACTATGTGTAATACTCCACCTACAGCAGCCGAAAATCAAATTTTCTTCACATGCGTTTAGCCAATAAAAACTTTTCAAAGTAGCAAATGAGGATACTAATTTCCCTTTATTGTCCCAATGCAGGTTTTTGATCATCAAAATGTTGGAGTGGAGGGAGAGGGAACACGAAGATGATGATTTCATTTCCTTGAATTACCAGGGCACCGTAAATTCCCTCCAACAGTGTGGGTTACTGAAGTTCTCTGAAATCCGGGGCATGAGGGCCCAACTAAGGTTGTTGGAGTAGGATGTGGACCAACATGTGTTTCATGTGGGTGCCCATGCACTACCCTTAGATATCGGGGATATCTATTTCTTGACAGGTTTATCTCTTCATGGATCTAATGTGACTTTGACAAGAGGTAGAAGTTGTGGTCTACCAATGAGTGAGTATCTTTGTCGATACTGTGATGCCGAGGAAGAGAGACGCAAGGGAAAAGTTTCCATCAAGGGTGTCCGGGATTTACCCCTCCAGACTATTATTTTTACCATTGCACATATGACGGGGAGTGCATCTCCTCACATGGCCCTCTAAATCTACTTTCAATATGAAGTGGAGTGCATGGAGCCTTGGGTTTTTAACTGGAGCGATGAGGTTCTTCATAGAATGAAGACACAGTTGACAAAATGCAAGAAAAAGGACCTAAAATGATTTGGATATGGGTCTATATTAGTGTCTGTCTTCCTAGAGAGGGTGCCCCATTTACGTTTACAGGTAGAGTGGGGCATACCGGCTCCATGAGACCCAGGGATGAAGAGGTGGTGTGACCTCATGGCCCGACATGTGGCCGGCCCCATCGTGAAGTATAATGATGTATTTTTTGACTGGTTGAGGCCTCAAATTTTGATGGTAGACTATTATGCATATGTCAGGTTGGATTTCAAAGGCGACCCCGACTTGGTTCTACCTGATGGCTTTCAGTGGGGAGACCTAGGTAAGAAACACATTTTGTTTTTATGATGTTTTTGTGAATTTTGAAATATAAAATAATTTTTTTCCTTTCAATCCAATGACTAATCAAAGTTTTTTTGACAATGCAGATGTAGGGCCACACCAGCCTCTGGGTACATCCCCTATTTAGAGACAAGGGGAAGCAGTCATGGTAGCAGGATGGGATGTTGGTGATTATGAGGCGGTCGAACAGAACCTAGAGGGATTGACAACAGATATCCCAGACATCTCCATCGACGAGATTCTGAGACATTATCAAAGCCATACTGTGGGCCTATCTGGTTCACTTAGTTGACTACTTTGCAGGGTAGCACAGGAAGTAGTGTGCTACCATGAGAAATATCCTCGATGCTATTTTGTATATTAAGCCAAGTGATTCTCATTTTGATATTTTTGATCTTTGGACGAAAAAACCTTTTTGTAAAAACTTTTATCGTTATATATATACATGAGGTTTCTATCGGCTTACTTGTTTTAATCTGAATTGTGGTTGGATTTACATGTGTCTCAAATTTCTGTCTAACACATAATTAGATAATGCATCTGTTAATGTATTTAGACATCTAGGAATATGTTGTTATTCAATGTAATTGAAGTAACATTCCAAGAGGCGAATCCGTAGATATACCCATAACAAAGTAGGAATTTGGATAGCATAGACATTACTTAACTGTAGTACCACTAACTATGAATCAAGCCATACAACAAGGTGATGGATTCCAAGTGAAATAGTGTCGGTCAACAATTTGATGACTGCACTATATTCCGCGATATTGTTAATTGCACGACCGAGGCAGACACTGTGTAAACTGATTAAATCGTTCGTAGGTGCATATATTTCCCAAGCAAAAGATGCTAAGTTCTGACTACTACAACTAGCACCATCGGTGAAGCCAATGTAGGGTAGCGAAGGCACCAACATATGGAAACCAATCACAATGCAAGGTCAGTAGCTGGGGGTCGAAATCAAAGAATGAAAAATCACACAAAAGTAGCACACAATAGTATGATACAATAAAAATACAAGCATGCATGCAAATATGGCCTAAGCATAGTATTTATTTAAGTAAAGACCATTCCTAGGCTCACTCAAAGGAATGCCATCATAATCCACTAACTCATAAGCTCCTTTTCCTACACTCATTTGAAAATATAAGGACCTCGCCACATAGCCTCGAATTTTTCGGCCCCTAGTAAATCCCATTCTTGTTCATAGAGGAGAACTAGATCACCTTCAAAGAAAACACATGACTTGACATGATTGTCATATTGGTCTTTGAAATGCTTTTTTTGAGCTTCAATCACCAAGGTGGCATCACGACAGGTTTCATCTAATTGCCTCAGGTACAATAGATGTTCCTCTTCAGCAGAGGTGTTGGATAGAAGTTCAATGGCCAGCTTCAAAGATGGTATCTCACATTCAATCGGCAGGACAATTTTGATACCATACACTAATTGGAAAGGCATAAATCCCATGGAAGACTTCATGGATATCTGATAGGCCCATAATGTTGAAAACAACATCATGTGCCAACTTGTCTTGTGAATTCCTATTATCCATTGAAGCATAGTGATAAGAACTTTGTTTATCGCTTCAACCTGGCCATTGGCCCATGGGTAATAGGGGGTTGAGTTTTCATGTCAAAGACCCAACTTTTCAGTAAGCTCGGACATCATGAAATTTCGAAAATGCTACCATGATTAGTAACAATATCTTGCGGGATTCCAAATCGAGTGATGATATGATTGAATATGAAAAGTGGTGCAGTTTTTTTAGTGTTATCGAATGTAGGGATCACCTCATCCGATTTAGTGAAACAATCCATGGCTACGATGATGTAACCATGCCCCCGGACCGAGTGAAGGTTACATGTCATGAAGTCAATGCCCCATTTTGCGAAAGGACCAACAGAAACTACATGGTGTAAAGGAGTAGGATGAGATCTTATTTTATTATTATACGTTTGATGAGCATGACACTTCTGGATAGCAGTAATACAATCTTTAAACAAGGAAGGCCAAAAGTACGTTTCTCATAAGATCTTTTGGACAGTGGCATACCCAAACATATGACCATCACATGCTCCAAAGTAGCAGTCATTCAAATATTTCTTATCCTTATCATAGGTGAGACAGCATTGAAAAATAGAGCCAACACCATGGTGATAAAGAGTGTCACCGAGAATTATGTATTAACGGGATTGATACCATATACGACGACGGTCTGTGCTCTAAAGGTCAGGCAGAAATGTTTGAGTCTGGAGATAGATGATAATATCTCCATACCAAGCGTCATCAGAACTGATTAGAGAAATGGATTCATCAGGTAAGGAATCCTCTGCCACATTTTTTGTCTCAGTGGAGGGAAGGTCACATATCAGTTCGGCGAAAACCAATGATTTCTTACACTTAGCATGTTCAAACTCTAAGTTGAACTCCTAGAGAATCACAATCCATTTGGAGTACTTTCCCCCTAGAAATTGGTGCGTAAGGATATGATGCATAGGGTTGCAATCATAAATGACAATGGTCTTGTGTAATAGGATATAGTGACGAAAATGTTGGACATCTTGAATAGTTGCCAAGGCCAGTTTTTCCACATGTAGGTATTTTCCTTTAGTAGTCGTGAGACATCGACTCAAATAATAAATCACATGTTCGTTGTGCGAATCCTCTTCTTGGACTAAAACCATGGAAATGGTAGAGTCCACGACGGTGAGGTATAGGAAATAGTCAACTATAATCAGGTGTTAAAAGGAGTGGTGTATGGGTTAGGGAAAGTTTCAAATATTCAAAGGCTTTTTTGGCAGTTTCATCCCATACAGACTCATAACCCTTCCTCAATAGTCGATTAAATCCTAATGTTAACTCAGCATAATTGGGGATGAATCGATGCAAAAATTTTGTTTTCCCTTGCAAACTTTGGAGCTGGCGAAGTGTAGAAGGAGGAGGTAGATTAAAGATAGCCTCAACCTTCAAAGGGTCCACCCTAATTCCATGAAGTGACACAATAAAACCCATAATTCATTCGGACTCCACACAAAAAACGCATTTGTGTGGGTTTAAACGGATAAGATAGTAATGACACCAAATGAAAATGGCTCGGAGATAGGCCGGGTGATCTTGGTGGTGCATGGAATGGGCTGGTAGATCATCGACATATGGTTGTATGATGTGCTTGATATCATGAAAAGAATAAGACATAGTGCATTGAAAAGTCACTCCAACGTTATTTAAACCGAAAGGAAGTTTCCAGTAGGCAAAGGTACCCTAAGGACAGATGAAAGTGGTCTTGTGTTGAGCCATGAGCAAAATATTAATCTAATTATAGCCGAAGAAACTGTCCATTAAAGATAATATTTCACTCCTGGCACAATCTTCGACGATCTGGTTAACGAATGGGGTTGGATAATTGTCCTTAGGATAAGCTTTATTAATATCTCTATAATCAACACATACACGTATCATGCCTTGTTTTTTATTGACCGGAACTAGATTGGATACCCAATTGGTTAAAGCCACAGGATAGATAAAGCCAGCTTTAATAATTTTTTCAACTTCGAGCTTGATAGCAGTGGCTTTACAAGGGTGGACCGGGCAAAGTCTCTGTCGAATGGGTTTAGCATTCGAGTACGTCTTAATTTCATGCACAACAATATCGGGGTCAATACCCGACATCTCTTCGTAGCTCCAAGAGAAAACGTCACAAAATTCTTTAAGAATAGGTTTATAAGTGACGAATTCATGATCGGAACATGCAACTTTGATGTGAACATTTCTACAACTCTAGGTTTAATGGATATGTCAAGAGGGATGGTGGGTGAAATATTACTCAGGTTCCCTTCATAAAGCACATCATGTGTTGACTTGGGGATAGAGGAAATGACAACAACGGTCGATGAAGTCCAAATCTGTTGGTAACACTCTATGGTGTGCTTCTCTAGGAAGAGGATGGAACGATGATGTCCATTGTCCCATGGGGTGTCCTCCATAGACATAACTGACATGATCATCTCATCTGTAGGAAATACAATGCGAAACAGATCTGGAGATGAATCACCAAGAGAGGGAGTAGAAGGGGTTGTCGATTGAATGGCTTGATAAGCAGATTCAACCAGACTTAGAGGAATTTTTTCACCATAGAGAAGATAATCACTAGGATCAAGTATTATCCACGGGTCATAAGACACGGGGGTTTCACAGATGGAGGTGGAAATCATGTTGATCGAGAGGAAAAAAGGAAGTGGAACATTGGGTGGTGGTATTGGGAAGGTACCCATTAAAGAGGAATCTTCCAAGAGACCCACACTGACGTTCTTGTACCTGGGAGGTGTCTTCGAGATAAATGGCATGTTGCTAGTACGGGAATCGGAGATGAAAAAGGCCAGTTGGTCAACTGTAACGACTTTTCCTTGATGTGGGAAATGTAATACACAGAAAAGTGTTGACACGACGGCATTCATGGAATCAATCCAGCTATGGCCAAGTAAGAGGTTATAGTCAAGAGGCACATCAAAGACCTCGACCTCTACATTGACCAATTTTCCTTCCAACGTAATAAACAATCAGGGAAGAACATCGTAGGGTTTAAAACCAGAACCATTGAAATATTTAAGTGTATTGTGTGATTTCATGATGGGGGGAGAGCCAATGGATTTCTAACAAGCAACATACATGACGTACATTGAGACGCCCTCATCAAGAACGGTTCTACAAATGTTCTTGTTCTTGAAAACAACTTGAATCTGAAACGCTAACTGAGGAGGTAGCCTTGGAATGTGATCTTACAAGTCAAATATTATTAAATTCATATCTATGGGGTCAATTACATTGATGCCCTTTGACAGTGCCTTCCGTTGAGTGGGACAACTTTGAAGGACTTCGAGAGATGACATCGAAGAGGGTGCTTGTGCAAGATCTTCTACAATACTGTAGTTTTGAGCAGCACGTGCATAAGGATTGAAGGAAAAATTTCGAACAACTCCCTTTGGAGGAGGGCGAAGAAATGTATCGGGACCCAGTTGTTCGAGATGAAGAGGACCATTGGGAGGTGAATTTGAAGGAGGTGGTTGAACCAACAAAGGTGGTAAATCGTCAACTTTCTCCTTTGAAGGAGAATAACATTTGGCTCGAGTGGTGATGGCAAAGTTGTTCTTGGTATAATTACCAGTACACATAAGGAAAGATGAAGTGGTGGAAGGAGAGGGTTGTTCATGAATGAAAAATTAAGCCTGTTGTTGAGAAGGGAAAGGCTATGACAAAACGACAGGTGTGGGAGGTTTTCTGGTCCCTTGAAGGAACTTAGTGACCTCAACGCATATTGGATAGTCTTTCATGTAGTGATCATCTCCACAGATAAAGAAAGGATATCAAGGTTTACGCTTATCCTTATCATCAACAAACTGGGTCTTGGGTTTATCAGATTGTGGATTATTATTTCTATCCTCCTTATTCTTACCCTTTCCTTTTTTAGACTTATTTTTGCCGATAGGGGTGGATTGAACAGAGTTAACCTCAAAAGTTTTTTCGGTGGAAGGAGTAGGAGTCGGAGCACTTTGAACATTAGAAGAAACAGATTTGGGATTTGTGTGAGTGGTCGACGTGGATTTAGCGTCAGCATGGAAGGTGCCAATCACACCATCAACAACATGAGAAGCTGCTGGGGTTGTTGAGGTAGTAGTTGTAGAAGGATGAGGAGCATCAGGGAGAAAGTCATAAAGAGTACTCATTTGCGAATAAATGAGATCTAGGTACTAAGTGCGACTAATCGCCTTCTCTTCAGTGACAATGCCACCCATGGAAATATCATGGGAGATTTCATTGACTAATGATTTGGTGAACAATTAAGCCAATAACCAATCAGGAAGGTCAAGTTTGATCAAACGTCGTCTTCGTCTCCACTCATGGATGTGATCGGAAATATGAGTGGCCGAAGATTGCTTCAAGGAACTCAAAATCTCAGTTCCTGTCTCGTATCAGATGGGCAATTGGTAATGTGTGAGAAAATCTATGTCGAGGGCATTGAATTCATTAAAGAAACCTCGCAGTAATTCTATATACCACTTTGTAGCTAAACCCATGAGAGTTTGTTGAAAGAGACGTAACCAAATGGAGTCGTCCATCAAAGAGTTGGACAAGCACCAAAGGTGAAAATTCATGACATGGTTGTTTGGGTATTCTCTCGATTTCACATCGAATTTGGGAATATCAGACGGTAGCTTGGATGGTTTGACGAGCCAATGGGGATAATCTAAGATAGGATCATTCAAGATTCTAGACAAGTCGGGTAGATCCAAAGTGGCTAGAAAAGGAAGTTGTCTATTCACTTGAGGGTACTGGTGACATTGGGGATGAAGTCCCATTGGTATACCAGTAGGATCATAAGTAGTCTGGATGTACATGGATTGTCCTGACAGATTCAACTGAGGATGTGGAGGCATGTAGCCATCGGGTTGCGTTAGTTGGGAATGTTCCCTTGAAAAGGGACACTAGACTGAATGTGTGGACCCCAAGTGTAACCCAAAGAACCCGGATATGGCTAGCCCGAGTGAGGGGGTATAAAAGGGTTTTTGTGAGGTTGTCACCCCCAGGATGATTGTGGATTTCCTTGGGCAATGAGATTCCAAAGGTGAGCTATTGATCTGGATGTGTTCTATCCATACAGTGGGTTGTAGAGTCTAACCTGAGGTTGTCCTCCAAGTGGAGGATACCCCCAATGTTAGATTTCCCTCCAACGAGAATCTGGTAACCAAAAGTGAACGGATGATGGGTTATTCCAATTGGATTGGAGCTACGAAGGCTAGATCCCCTGGGAAAAGGTGGATAAGACCCTCTGGAGAGGACCTGGGAAGTTGTAGGAACAAATCTGGTAGCAACATTGTACCCACATGGAACAAAAAGTCTAGAAACTCTGGATGGAACCTAGGTAGGGATAGCAGTGGAAGGATTCAAAGCATGATACCCAGGAGAGAGTGACGGGATTGGTCTAGACGAGAGTGGTGTGCTAATGGGAGCTTGGCTAACCACCACATTCCCAGTAGGAATAGTCGTAATGTGTGGGATCATAGTAGAATGGGCCATCTGGAGAGAAAAAGTTGAGCTAGGACCAACGGACTGTGTGTCTGGAACGACGGTGATATGGTTGGTTGCACTAGAAAAGTGGTTTGGTGGCACCATGTAGGTAGAATACACTTCGAGTATTGGTGATACGGCAAGTATATTAGCACCTTCTCCTGAACCGTAAAGGTCTCACGTCGTGCGAGGTGGGATTCTAAATATGTCGGTAGTCCAAAGAGGATTCCCAACTCTAGGGCCTGAATGGGGCCCGGTCGATATTCCAGAAGTGTCAACAACAAATTATCTGGATGAATTCAACCGAATAATACGTCTCTTGTATCCAAGAGGAGTGTGGAAAGCCTCTAAAGGATCATAAACAATTCGAAAAAATTCTAAAAAGGCAGAACCTTCCTCTTGTGAGGTTACAGTGTCTTGGACCTCTCTCTGTTGAGGAGATCCCTCCGGTGAATGAGGGGGTAGAGGGAGGTAATCCTCCATATTTTTGGGAGGAAGTCCCTGGACCCTACACAAACGTCATGGAGGGTCGATGTTGGTTGAGCCACATATTTTACGCAAAAATCTATGGCCAACTATGAAGACAAACAACACTCGCTAATAAAATCTAGGAATCAAACCAAGCAAACAAACCTTCTTATTTCGAAGTCACTAGTTGGTGATGAAATCCAACATTGCAAAGTCAAGACAAGAAGGTGCTAGGATAGAGCGGGTGGAAAAGTTACATTGATGACCTGCTTAATGGACATACACCCTGGTGCAAGCTCCCACACATAATCATGGGTATACCCTCGAAGGAGCCCGAGTGAGTCTGGAAAACTTCAATTTCAGGTACCGTGAAGACTTTCCCCTCCATAGTGACCTCGTGTAATACCCTAAAAATATAGGCAACTAAGGCTACCAAGAATAATAGTGATGCATGGGGAAACAATCGACAGTCTGATCCACGCGCAAAGCAGGGTATTTAGTCTGAAATCAATTTCAGAGGCTTCCAGTCATCATTGTGAGTATACCTTCAAGCGACCCCCATAATACACACAATATCTACACCAAGACCAACAAAGCAGGGTGAGTAACTCTGTCAATCTCAATGCGACCTCAATTTTAACCCTTGTGTGAGAAGGGTTTCCCAGGACAAAATGTTGCAAATGGATTTGAACACTCCATATCACAAGATGTTATTGTGTGTATTGTGATTTGGAGAGTGTGTCTCATAGCCTATCCCAAAGCTCTATCTTAGCTAATTTTGGTGTAAAATATCCCTATAAAATAAAGTTACTAATTAAATTTTTAAATTACATAATGTTTTTTAGAGGCTGTTGTTTACTCAAGAGGGAGATGGAGATAAAATCAATGTTGTGAGAGACCTTGAACCAATAATATGAAAATATATATGAATGATACAATATTTCGTTCAATAAACTCTATCTACAATAGGGAGAAGATATCTTTCTGGAAACACGAAATCTAAGAAACACAATTTCTTTTCTTGAATGAAATACAATTCCAAACAATCATAAGCAATGAATTTTCTCAATTTGTTCTCTTTCAGTTTTGAATGCAAATATTTTTTATGAATGATTACTTAAAAAGAATGAAATACTTTAATTTTCCTTTCCGGAACCAGATTTGAGGTATACTAAAGAAAGGAGATGCAATCAAAGAAAATAGATACACTCAACAGAAACCCAAATCAAACTTTCAATGAAGATAAAAAAACAAAGATGAAAAGAAAGTGTTTATCAAATGCAAACAAGCAATAGCTTTCAAATAAAAAAGAAATCCAAAAAATGTAAAATAATCCAAAACTTTACTCAGTTGAAAGACTTTTAATCAATCAAGCACCCAGATCTATGATCATAGATTATATCCTTGTTGATAAAAATCAAGAAGCAAAAACTTACAAAATGATAATGAAGGGTTCACAATCTTTGAAAACCAATCAAAAAGAAAGTTTTAAATTCATAAATCAATCAAATATTGACCTCAAAAGTTCCCCCCAGGTGATCAAGGAAAAATTGGGCATCAAAAGACAATCAAGACCCAATACAAAAAATTTACAGACACCTTCGCAGGCCAACAATAGGTTACAGTACAGAAATCAACAATTTCCGCAAGCTAGTAATGGGTAGGGTGCAGAAAGTTCACACTACCTTAAATAGTCAGGGTGCGACAATCTAAAGTTTCTTCATGTGACATATAGAGTACAGTGCAGAAACGTCTGTAAACATAAGAAAATTGGAAAGAGAGTAAAGAAATTTAAGAAACTTTCAGGGCTAGAGAGTCTGGATTGATCCCTTACAGACTCATAAACTGACACTGAATGAAAAAAGGTAGGCTAAGGGAAAATGGACAGTAAAAACTAGAAATATGTCGCTTCCCCAGTGGAGTCACCAATTTTTTTATTGGATAATATCGGTAAATGTGGACATAAAATGATATCCCTAGATCCACCTAGATCTAGAACAAAACCAGACAAGACATGGTGCTTTCCCTAAGCTCTAATCATTGAATCTATTATCAAAGAAAGGATGTGTGACATACCTTTGAGTATCTCTTTCTTATGTCTTTTTTGTTCCTGCTTCGCTCCGGTGCTCTTGTTCTATTGATCCTGCAATGAAACACAAACCAACCAAAGTGAAAGAAATAATAGCATATTCAATGAAGACTTATACATGTGATCAAGGAATCATGTAATAAAATGAGAATGATTTTATGGGAAAGAAACATGCCACTATATTATATTAAGAGAAAGTGGAAGATACAACCAAATAACCTTGATGTCACTAAGTTCCCTTTCAGTGGCCCTTTGCTCCAACACACACTTGCTCCAAGATCACATGAAGATGATCCACAATAACTTGATGGACTGAGATGAAGCCCTCAAGCATCTGATGTAGAGTACCTCACACAATTCATAGCATATTCAACCTTAATTATTCTTTAATCTCTCTTGTTTAATGATTTTTCTTACTTAATGCTTAACCTTTTCCATGAGAAATCCATCATTATATAGGAGAAAGAGAGATGGTTAAGGATGTTAGACTATGGCTTACCTTTACCAATCACTAAGTCTAAATTGTCACCTATATTTGTATTATTCATTTAGGATATTAGTAATATATCATAAAGTGATGACTAATGAGTTAGTTAAGATTGCCTAGCCTAGTCATCATGAATGATTTTAGGATCTAGAGAAAATCTTTCTATGAGGTGGCATCACCCATTGTACTATAAATATGTAACATTGGAGCGAATACATGAGGTTGGCTAGTGAGCCTTTTCCGCCATGTTATTGTTCTTGTTTATGATTTATCAATTGTTGTTGTTCTTTTTTATGATTTATCAATTGGTATCAAAGCCATGGTAGTCTTATGGGTCCGGTTATTCCATGGTGAAGAAATGGGGATTGGTGAAGGAGGTTCCCCTACGCTTGCAAATAGATGAGCAGCCAGATAAAGGAAATAGAAACGAAGCTGCATATGCCAATAGATTGCATATTGAAGAGTTAGTGGATAGTGAGATGCAAAAAAAATTAAGAGAAGCTTAGGCCGAGAGGTTTATGAGAAAATGATTGCTCTAGCGTTGAGGAATATTGACAAGTTCATCGTTATATTCTGGGTTGATTGTTGACCAAGATTGGTAGCCTGCGTATATATGATGCAAATCTGAAGGAAGGGGAGCGATTAAAGTTGTGAACGATGAGACCCTTTGATTGGATAAGTTCGTCGGGGAAATCAAACGATTATGTTGGGAGAATAACCATTTGGATATTCTAAAAATGTGGTTATCATTCGAAGGAGAATCTATGCAGACAAAAAAAAAAAGAAGAGAAGTCGAGCAAAAGAGGCACTGCAAGACAAGGACAATGAATTCGTTTGAGATCTAAAATTGGAGGTGTGTCGATGTGGTGTGTGAGATCTGTAGAAATGGATTTTCTCCTCGATGATGTTTTCTTTAGGCAATCTGGTGAATGCGCTCTCGATTCTTGGGCATGAGATCGTGCAGTGTCAGAAACCCCAGTCTTGCTACAAGGTTTACAACGCCATAAGACTCCAAGAGTTCACTGGTAAACCCTGTGATTTGATCCACGACATCTGGAAATTTGATTGGAAGTTGTAATTAAAGGAAGATATGAAGGTTCACACATAGCAGGAATACACACCCACCAGGCAACCCAGTGTGCATCCGTTCAACAAAAAATAAAGGTAAATGATTTTTTTAAAGGTTTTATTCCACATACAATCATTTTGTTGAATATTCTCCTATATCCAGTAGAGGCGTATAGAATAAAATCAATTTAGATAGGGCTGTACACTATGACAATGCCTCTGTGGATGGTATTCTGGCAATAGTGTATTGTAGTGAATAGAGAACCCAACGATCTATCTTTGGACCAATGACCACCTACCACCGCTCTATTCACCGATTTGCCTATCTTCAAAACAATTATTTTGTTTAAATCTCTTCTTTAGATCTAAGACTACATTGGATAGATAATACAAAGAGCCATCGTTGAGAAGGGACTGCACTCAACATTTTCTTAAGCTAACATTTTGATTGTGCTTGTGGGTGTTGTGGGTTCAGTTTCAAATTTGACACATGCCCTAGATCGACCATTACCCTGAAAAGATGCCTTATTTCGGCCTAAAATCCTTAGTTCATGCCATACGTGCCTCAGATCAGTGGAAAACATTGTAAAAGATATTCATTCTCTCCAAACACAGATCAAAGTTCTCTCTCAAGACTGGTGGATGTTGGTGGCTCCAGTCGTTGCGTGTAGGTGTATGAATTAGCAAATTCATTCACAACATATTGCAAGTTTGAAATTTAGTTATCACGGATCTACCTCCAAGGATCTGCTCATTTAACTACAATCATATTTCAAACAAGAAAATACCTTAAAATTCAACAACTAGATCATGGTTGTCTTTTATTTCTAGTAATTTTCTCTACAAGGCGAGAGAGAATCAGATCTGTTGGCTTAACGATGCATGGCTTCATGAACATCGATGCAAGGGGTTCCTGTCTGCGATCCACATGCAGAGCCTCCATTTTACGGTGATTTCTAGTGCAACTGCACTTCAGAGGATATATCAAGAGAAGACAAGAAAATGCGACTCCATGACGCACTTGGTGAAACGACATCTTGGTTCAAAAGGGCCTTGGTAGTGGAACCTGTATGCCAGATTTGTTGTGCTAGATGTTCCAGATTTATTGTGAAATACTCAAGAATGGAAGTGTATGGGCACCTAATGTTGATAGAGCATTGACATTGAGAACTGGAGTAAATTGCAAAATTGTTTATTATGTAAATAGGGGATGAGTGTTAAGAATTAATTGTATTTGGGAGATGTCATAAGAAAGGTATATCCATAAGGAAGAACATATTTATGTTCTTTTTGAGATGCGATGACAAAGATTGTAATTGAAAACTCAATTGCTCTTAGGTGTAAGAGCTCATTGTATTAAGAATAATAAAGGTTCATTTTTTGTGGTGTTGATGTGTCCTATATCTGCCCGAAATTGAATAAGGGGATCTTATGTACACCTTGCGTAGTGTGTTGTGGTGAAATTTTCATGGTTGTCTTATGAGATAATTTACGTCTAGTTTTTGACGTTATCCTACATACATGGAGTATAAAGAAGGACACAATTAATTCCAGTGAAGCACAGACAATCCAGTACAAGCAATCAAAACACATGTAATCAAGCAACAACAAATAATATTGAAGCAATGCACAAATCAAGCTTGTAATGGAAGGATAATTAGACGTGACTTGGAGTCGAAGCATCATCAAATTTGAAGATCAATTCATTTTTGGAATCAACATTCAATGTATTGCAATGTATTGGAACAAACTTTGAATTGTAATTTTTAGGTGCATTCTCGGTTGAACCTGACACCCACAACTTGCTTGTATCATTCTATTCTCGAGTTTATAGGTTGAGTAGTTGAAACTCAAACCATTGTAATCCTTTGGGATGCATTTTTGGTGGTATCTGACATCCTCAACTTCCTGGAAGCAAGTTCAAGCAAGGCAATTTCAAGTGAGTGTGAATAGTAAACGAGCGAGCACAAGCAAGTGAGAAATAAATTCAAGGGAGCGAGAAGAGAAAGTGAATGAGAAGTTCAAGAGAGCATGTTCAAATGGAGCGAATTCATGAATTATTAGAGTTATTAAACACTCTAATAAACACCACTGAAGACAACACAATTATATTGAACAAAACAACTCTTCAATCAGTGCTAACTTGTTTGCAAGTGACGCAAGCTATCCCATCTATCCCATCTATCCCATCTATTGAATGATGAGTTTACTGATCTCAAAAATCAACAGCCAGTGAAGTGTTATGAACTAGTTTTTGTTCAGAACAACCCTCTCTATGAGGATAATGATGATGATGATGATGATGATCTCTTTAATCAACAGTCAGTGAAAGAACAAGACAATGATACAACTTCAAAATTAGTTTCAAACAAAGTTGATGCTATTCTTGAACCTACTTTTCAAGAGTTTTCTTTTGAGTTTAATGAAGAAAACCTTTCAATGATACATCAACATGCAGTAAATCCACTTCCACGGATTTCAAAGCAATAGGTTCAGAATATTCTTTCCAAGCCCATCATCAGACCTTGGGAAGAAATCATCTACAACAAGAATAGAATGGGACTTGGATATGACAAGGAAGTTACCTTTCATATTCCTAATTATTCCAGACCAATCAAGTTCCAAAGTGTTGGATTCCTTCAAGAAGCTTCACTTTCACCTGTTCAAGTTCAGCATCAAAATGATAAGTGTCAACATTGTAATCGAATTGGTCACAAGGAGAATCAGTGTTTTGATCTCCATCCTTGCCAGCATTGTGGCAAGCACAACCATTCTTCAAATAGATGTTCAACACTGAAGAAACTTGCAAGATTGAAGATTCACTATGACTGGATTGATCCTTGGAAATGGTCATCAACAACCAAGCGATTATATAATTGTTACTATAGAATTCAATCTCGAGTAAAGACCAATCTTGTATCACATAACATTTTTGTACCTCACATAAGTGGTCCCCTTATGGTGTAGCTTTCGAGCATGACCCTCACGGGATGAGATAACATGTGGTTTTTTCTACATGCCCACTTTGTGTTGTACTCAAATGAAACAAGTATGGTACTCTCTTGAGACTAGAAGGGGGGAGTACAACGATGAAACTCTCATGCACCTTAAGGGGGAGAGTTCAAAATTCTAGTGATGATGGTTTATGAAACCACTTGTGGTCTGTCCTTTCAGCTGACAAAGGGGGGAATTGATGATGGAATTGAATATGGTTGTCAAACAAAAAGTTTCGACAACAACAAACATCAAGTATGCCAGATGGGCATGAAATTTCCCAAATGGGCAACTGTGGTCTGTAGATGACAGACTTTGGCAGAATTATGGTTCAATAAGTTTAAGTTGAATCATATAGATTTTTATTTTGAGAGCAATGATGTGAACATTTGGTTCACATAGATGGTCATTCAACCTAGCAGAGGACAAGAGGATCCTTATGCATTGCAGCTTGGCACATGATTGAGTTGTCAAGCATTTTCAGGGATGTGTCAGACTAGAAGCTAATACACTTCTCTTGGTTCGCTGTCATCATATTGGAGTTTACATTAAGTAAACAATTTGCATGCATCCTGGCTCACATGATTACATAGTGAGATTTTCCAGAGATGGCAGGCTTTGATAGGATTATGGTTCAATGACTTGCAATTGAATCATACACATCATACATTGGGATGTTGTTGGACACCTAAAAGTGTCAAGATTGGTTAGTGGTTATCCAAAAACCATCAGATACATGGTATCAATTGGTCAGTGGTTATCCCAAACCACATATTCAGAGAACACTTTCAGTGGTACACTGATAGTAGAGTGGTGATACTACATGTTCACCAATTAGTAGAAAACATCAGATTCTTCTAGCTAAAATACTTGGCAAAATGATCAAATTGTCAAGCGATCAGGAAATGTTCAGATATTACAACTGTTCACTTCCATATCTCAGCTCTCTTCTAGTTCATTTCAAATGAACATGTTCAGCATCCAGATTGGTGGTTTTTCAGGCAGTTCTTCATTGAGGCTCAACTCAAGAGTTTCATTATGAATACTTGGAATTGATACCAGTTTATGCTTTATTGCTAGTATTATTGATCAGACTTGTGATTGAGGGGGGGATTGTTAGCCTATGACTTACCTTTACCAATCACTAAGTCTAAATTGTCACCTATATTTGTATTATTCATTTAGGATATTAGTAATATATCCTAAATTGATGACTAATGAGTTAGTTAAGATTGCCTAGCCTAGTCATCATGCATGATTTTAGGATCTAGAGAAAATCTCTCTATGAGGTGGCATCACCCATTGTACTATAAATATGTAACATTGGAGTGAATACATGAGGTTGGCTAGTGAGCCTTTTCCGCCATGTTGTTATTCTTGTTTATGATTTATCAACTGTTGTTGTTCTTGTTTCTGATTTATCAAAGGAGATCAAGATGATCCCACTAAATCAGAGAGGCAGGTAGGATCTCAACCACATAGATGCCACCTCATATTCTAGAAGATTCCTTCTAGAACTTTCATGAACTTCTTCCTTTTTCTCAGTTTTAGAACACCGTCGCACCCTGTCTATATAGAATCCTGCAAAAACCATGCAGGCCAAGTTCAGAGCAGCCTGCGGAAATCAGGCATTTCTGCCATGTATAATACTACTAGTCTGCGACGTCCTTCTAAAAACAAGCCATGTAGAGCAGGAAACCAGTTACTTTTCTCATGGGAAAGATCCTCTTGAGAGGCTGAATACATGCTTGTAGACACATCACCAGGGTGACCAGAATAATGTGTAACACTAAAATGCACTATAAGTATTTATGAGGCTATGCAAGGTAAGATATAAAAAATTGAGTTGGACCTAGAACCAAACAATATGGCATGCTTGTAGTTGCATGAATAGATCTAAACAATATCTAAAAAGTTATTGTCTTATTGAAGAAAAATTGAGACTATTACATGTAAAACCTTAGACCATGTATATAGATTGATTAAAATATTTGCAAAGGAAATAATCAAGCAAAAATGAGAAATAAAAGAGTACTTTGAAGTGTTATGGATAGGATTATCAATTTATTTTAAAAAGGTTTTGGAGACTTCATTTTACCCTTGTGACATTGTGGATAGTTAGTAACAAGTGCATCTATCTAATTCTATTTTAACTTTTAAAGGCATGGAGTAATCACCATCACTTTTATTTTTCTTTTAAGTTATGCATAAATTATTACAAGTTTCAATTGTTACACACAATTAGTTAAAACATTTCTAAGAGAGAGTTAGTACTACTTTAATTTTAAGAAAAATAAATTCTGAGATAAAATTGTGTTGTTACCATTGTTCAACTATATAAAACTTTTGGAATCCTCTCTATATATATTGCATACCATTATCATTCAACGTGATTGTAATTGCATTAGTTATAGAGGTTGTGCATTGTCATTCATTAATAAGGGTGGGTGAAATAATAAACTCACCCAAAACTAAATTTGAATTCGAAAGATAAGGATTGGAATGAACTCAAGATTGTGAGATTGCAATTGCACAACATGGTGTTATGTGAAATCAAGTTTGAGAAAAAAACATAATTAGAAAAAATAAAAATAAAAATCATATTTATTTAGTTCCATACATATTTAAAGTGTTTCCTTGTATATCTTATTATAATGTGTTTGATCCTCACTTTATTTTGTATTATAAGGAGTTCATGTAAAACATGGAAGATGTTCTAGAAAAAAGGTCTTTTAAAATCATTAAATTAAAGTTCTTCTAAAACCATTAAATTAGTTAAATAGATTTTTTTTTAAATTAAATTTCTTCTAAAACCATTAAATTAGTTAAATATAATTCTTTTTTAACATATTTACTAATGCATTAAATTTATATAAATCATTAAATATGAATATCCAACACTCCAAAAGTGAATGAATGTAATGTTTTTTAAAGAATTATGAAATCATTTCACAATATAATTTTATCATTTCTAAAATATAAGTTTACTGCTTAAAAATGTGGTTTAAAAGATTTATAAAGTTTTCAGAAAAAATCAAAACCTAAAATGTAATAAAAAAATATAAAGTTTTAGTTTGTGAACTTCAATAAACATTCAAAATTATAAAATTTTAGTTTACCAAATTTTAAAAAGGTAATTGAAAATAAAACATTTCAATAAATATATAAATAATTAGAAAAATAAATCATATTAAAATAAAAAAACATATTAAAAACAAAATTTACATTTTATACATATTTATAAAAATATAAAAAACATCTTTCTCACGTCGACCTCCTCAGGTTAACAATGTTCAAAGAAAGTAAAATAGGTTAACAATGTTCAAAGAATGTAAAAGTATAAGCAAAATCACATTGCATGAGAGATAATAGTAGATATTTATCTTTGGTATTTTCCTTACTCTACACAATAGTTTCAAATATTTTATAATAAATTTTCATTTTAATAAGACTCCAAGTTCATTAGTCAATAGAAAAATACATAAATAAATTTAAATATTTAAAAATAATAATAAAATCTAACATCTAAAGTAAGAAAATTTTGATCAACAGATAAAGTAATTAAGTTAAAAGGGATATATCTATTGAGAATGGACACAATTTATAAATGTACAATTTACTGTTTTATATTTATCTAATCATATTAAGAAATTAATGTAATGCCATATGATTAACACGTTTAGATAATTAACAAAATATATGTACCTGATACCACCCTTAGAATGGATTGAAATGTTAACGAATTAATGCCAAGTTAATTGCCTCACCACGAATTACAAACATTAAGAAAAAACCAGTCACGAATTACAAACATTAAGAAAAGACCAAAGAATTAATCGCAAGTGTCATATTGTTAGGGGTTTCATTTTGGCTAGGTTTGGATGTGACGCTGCAGGTCCGGTGTCATCATGTCGATGCCTCGCTTGGCTTGGCGTTTCAGATTTCACTCGGGCACTAATGGTTTCTGTTATACCCGCCCGCACACTTGCACATTAACATAGACGCATTTAAATTACTTAATTTCTTCTTTGTATTAGCATATGGAGCTTGGGTATCTGCCTTATGATTACATATCTTCTCGAATTTTGAGGTGCACAGATACATATATTAATATTCTCACTTGAATAGCTTCACAGTCTGAGAGTGGATACCAGGATATTCAGCACCCATATTATCCCGGGCTTTGGATGGATTTTTGATAATTTTTATATTGAATGCACCCAATACATCGTTCGTTTGCATTCAATTGCCAGCTTTACCCAATGCCACGCGCAAAGAATTCCATGGATTGCCTAACCCCAATCTATCTTTTCTCACAGCAATTCGCTGGTTATCTCATTCTTATTTTTGGTTTGTTGTTCAGGTAATATTAATCTCAAAGTTTAACGCCCTAACATTTAATAATAAAGACAGATTTAGACATGATGAACCATGCAAGCTTCTAGTGCTTCCAGCATGGATCAGCAAAGTTGTCGAGGAATAAGATGGGAGGCAACTGTCGAGGCGGGCTTTTATATTTATTCAGGATATGTAAATGTCAATATTTCGACTTAATTAACAAGATTTTTAATATTACATGTTTTAAAAATAATGTCAATATTAATATCATTATAGAGATGAGTTTTTACAATATATAAACTTAAATGATAATCAAAAAGTATATAGCTACTTTCAAACTACTGAAATTTAAACTAGAGCAGATTTGACATGAATTAATCTTCCTTTTATTGTTATAGCCTATCGCTATATACACTGCCTACGGCAGGTATAAAAACTACACCGCCTGGCAATAATTAAAACATTTTGCAATACCCTGAAACTAGTTAAACATTTTATAACAACATTTCCATAAGATGACAGTAATAAAAATAAATATTATATTCAATTCAATAATGGAAGCTTGCGAGCTTTATGACAATCCTGGGCCCCGGCCACCTCTGCTGTACCAATCTCGGCCATTCAGAAGTGTAGGACACGCATTTGAACAGAAAGGGAAAAGCTCTCACTTGATGCCATAAAGTCAAAGTTACTTCCCAGCTTTGACAATAAACAGCAGAAGCCACTCGGGACGACATGAAACATCCTTACACCCACTGGGGTTCGGGTCAACCGACTCAATTACCCGAACGCCCGACGACATGAAACATCCTTACACCGACAAAATAATGTGTGTGTGTCCAGCCGGATATCTTATAACTAGAATCACAGCACAGAACATTGCCTATATATTGAAAAATTGCAATCCGCATCGATATGGGATACCCTGGATAACCTTGCAGTAGAAATTCGTTTTCTTCTATGAATGTAATTGACTAAAGTACATGAATAACGCAGAGCACTCAGAAAACTAGGTGGACAAGGCAACCTTGAAGAATCCGAAACGAGCCATATATCGATGCATTCCTGATAAATTGTGAAGGACAGAGAAATGCAGAGAGAAAAGAATAGTATATTCAAATGTATGAATAAGTACACAACATAACTGAAGAGATTCAGAAGTCATACTAACAATAGGAAATAGCTGAGCTTATATATGCTCAAAGCAAGACAGAAATAGAAAGTACAACTGTCCAATACAGCTGGCAGTGTACGGTTAGTCTGTTGAGGATACAATATATTTAACACTCCCTCTTAGACTCAACAGTTACAATCAGCAGCACTGACTATGCCTAAGTGCTGTCTCTGGAAATCAAAAACTGACTTTCCTAGTGGCTTAGTGAAGATGTCAGCAAGCTGATCTCGAGAACCA
>JASDQU010242790.1:113751-136336 GCA_032191745.1 Picea mariana
AAAGAAACTTGCCATTGAGGCATGCAGGCTCTAAGGTACTACATGATTTCTAAGTCTTGTTCCTGGATGATGAGTTGAAGTCAATGGGAAAATACTCATCACAGGAGGGCCTTGATGTATCCCCCATCAATGACGTGAAATAAGTAACATATTTAGGGTAGATCAAAGTATGAAAATGATTTGAAACTAACACAGGGAAGGCTGACATGGTAAGAATTGATAAATTCATATGGCCGAATTGATAGAAGGCTTGTGCAAGGTTGTACTTATTTTGAACATATGAACGAAACGACAATGGTCTTGGCAGAATTGACTCAAAAACAACCCAAGATATGAACTTGCAGAAGGTCAGATGAGAGACAAATGAATTTTCCAACTCGGGTTCAAATGACGAAGGGGGTGTCATGTTCAAGAGAAACTATTACTTCCACTAACACAAATACTGAGACACATTTCTTTCCCAAATTTTCCCCCACCATTTCTGGCGAGTACCTCTTTATTTTTACGCAAGCTTGAGGAGAATAACATATGCTTGTTGATGTAATTTCATCCTTCGGATGAGTCCATCATAGTATGTTTAACGAACCCTAAGAAGGAATGGTTCGGTCCCATATGGGTCTTTCGATGTTTGTTTAACGAGTTCAAAGATAGAAAACTCGGGGTTTTTGATGTTTAGAAAGTCTAAAAAACACTTAAAGAGAACTCTCTCAATTCCTTTTTTGTAAAGTAGTTCGATGAGACTAAAAAAGTGATAAACTATCGCCCATCAAACATTTTCTTCAAATACTTTTACGAGCGTGAAAAGAACAAGGTCGCTCAATAATCTTTTCGTTTTTATGGAGCATGAAAAGAGCTTAAAGGATACTCCATGAACTTCATTTTTTTCGTGTTAGCATGAAGAGTAAAAAAAGACAAAAAAAGTATACTCGATTACATTCTCATCAATTTTCGAGCATGAGAACGAACCAAGACTAGGCTCAAGGTTTTTCTGAAAAACCTTAAAAAGTACTTGTACATGTGACAAACAAAAAAACAAATCAAGAAAAATATCTGTATTTCATTGTTCAAGATCCTAGTTCTTCCATCTGTGAGAAAAAAAAGTCACAAGACTATTAGACCTTTAGGTTTTGGAGAAAATGCATAAAATAATATGAAATATTAATAGAAAAAGTAAAAATGAAATAAATATAGGTAAAATATCCTTTTTACTATTTCATTTTCATTTTGCCCAAAACTTGCCTAGAAACCCTATTTTTACCTCAGACTTTGGTTTTCGATTGTGGGAGGTACAAGGGACCATTCAATGAATGGATTCCATCAAAACAGTAATCTCCCTGTCCTCTTGCTTTTCAATGGATTAAATTTCATTTTTACTGGTGTAAAATTCATTTTTGAGTTGAATTTTAGGCCAGTAGGTTCGCACAAGGGTCGTCGCAGGTGACCTATGTCGGGACCTGTAGAAACCAGGTGTTTGCATAGATGGCTTTTGGTTTACCTGTGTAAATCCCACACTATGTGTAATACTCCACCTACAGCAGCCGAAAATCAAATTTTCTTCACATGCGTTTAGCCAATAAAAACTTTTCAAAGTAGCAAATGAGGATACTAATTTCCCTTTATTGTCCCAATGCAGGTTTTTGATCATCAAAATGTTGGAGTGGAGGGAGAGGGAACACGAAGATGATGATTTCATTTCCTTGAATTACCAGGGCACCGTAAATTCCCTCCAACAGTGTGGGTTACTGAAGTTCTCTGAAATCCGGGGCATGAGGGCCCAACTAAGGTTGTTGGAGTAGGATGTGGACCAACATGTGTTTCATGTGGGTGCCCATGCACTACCCTTAGATATCGGGGATATCTATTTCTTGACAGGTTTATCTCTTCATGGATCTAATGTGACTTTGACAAGAGGTAGAAGTTGTGGTCTACCAATGAGTGAGTATCTTTGTCGATACTGTGATGCCGAGGAAGAGAGACGCAAGGGAAAAGTTTCCATCAAGGGTGTCCGGGATTTACCCCTCCAGACTATTATTTTTACCATTGCACATATGACGGGGAGTGCATCTCCTCACATGGCCCTCTAAATCTACTTTCAATATGAAGTGGAGTGCATGGAGCCTTGGGTTTTTAACTGGAGCGATGAGGTTCTTCATAGAATGAAGACACAGTTGACAAAATGCAAGAAAAAGGACCTAAAATGATTTGGATATGGGTCTATATTAGTGTCTGTCTTCCTAGAGAGGGTGCCCCATTTACGTTTACAGGTAGAGTGGGGCATACCGGCTCCATGAGACCCAGGGATGAAGAGGTGGTGTGACCTCATGGCCCGACATGTGGCCGGCCCCATCGTGAAGTATAATGATGTATTTTTTGACTGGTTGAGGCCTCAAATTTTGATGGTAGACTATTATGCATATGTCAGGTTGGATTTCAAAGGCGACCCCGACTTGGTTCTACCTGATGGCTTTCAGTGGGGAGACCTAGGTAAGAAACACATTTTGTTTTTATGATGTTTTTGTGAATTTTGAAATATAAAATAATTTTTTTCCTTTCAATCCAATGACTAATCAAAGTTTTTTTGACAATGCAGATGTAGGGCCACACCAGCCTCTGGGTACATCCCCTATTTAGAGACAAGGGGAAGCAGTCATGGTAGCAGGATGGGATGTTGGTGATTATGAGGCGGTCGAACAGAACCTAGAGGGATTGACAACAGATATCCCAGACATCTCCATCGACGAGATTCTGAGACATTATCAAAGCCATACTGTGGGCCTATCTGGTTCACTTAGTTGACTACTTTGCAGGGTAGCACAGGAAGTAGTGTGCTACCATGAGAAATATCCTCGATGCTATTTTGTATATTAAGCCAAGTGATTCTCATTTTGATATTTTTGATCTTTGGACGAAAAAACCTTTTTGTAAAAACTTTTATCGTTATATATATACATGAGGTTTCTATCGGCTTACTTGTTTTAATCTGAATTGTGGTTGGATTTACATGTGTCTCAAATTTCTGTCTAACACATAATTAGATAATGCATCTGTTAATGTATTTAGACATCTAGGAATATGTTGTTATTCAATGTAATTGAAGTAACATTCCAAGAGGCGAATCCGTAGATATACCCATAACAAAGTAGGAATTTGGATAGCATAGACATTACTTAACTGTAGTACCACTAACTATGAATCAAGCCATACAACAAGGTGATGGATTCCAAGTGAAATAGTGTCGGTCAACAATTTGATGACTGCACTATATTCCGCGATATTGTTAATTGCACGACCGAGGCAGACACTGTGTAAACTGATTAAATCGTTCGTAGGTGCATATATTTCCCAAGCAAAAGATGCTAAGTTCTGACTACTACAACTAGCACCATCGGTGAAGCCAATGTAGGGTAGCGAAGGCACCAACATATGGAAACCAATCACAATGCAAGGTCAGTAGCTGGGGGTCGAAATCAAAGAATGAAAAATCACACAAAAGTAGCACACAATAGTATGATACAATAAAAATACAAGCATGCATGCAAATATGGCCTAAGCATAGTATTTATTTAAGTAAAGACCATTCCTAGGCTCACTCAAAGGAATGCCATCATAATCCACTAACTCATAAGCTCCTTTTCCTACACTCATTTGAAAATATAAGGACCTCGCCACATAGCCTCGAATTTTTCGGCCCCTAGTAAATCCCATTCTTGTTCATAGAGGAGAACTAGATCACCTTCAAAGAAAACACATGACTTGACATGATTGTCATATTGGTCTTTGAAATGCTTTTTTTGAGCTTCAATCACCAAGGTGGCATCACGACAGGTTTCATCTAATTGCCTCAGGTACAATAGATGTTCCTCTTCAGCAGAGGTGTTGGATAGAAGTTCAATGGCCAGCTTCAAAGATGGTATCTCACATTCAATCGGCAGGACAATTTTGATACCATACACTAATTGGAAAGGCATAAATCCCATGGAAGACTTCATGGATATCTGATAGGCCCATAATGTTGAAAACAACATCATGTGCCAACTTGTCTTGTGAATTCCTATTATCCATTGAAGCATAGTGATAAGAACTTTGTTTATCGCTTCAACCTGGCCATTGGCCCATGGGTAATAGGGGGTTGAGTTTTCATGTCAAAGACCCAACTTTTCAGTAAGCTCGGACATCATGAAATTTCGAAAATGCTACCATGATTAGTAACAATATCTTGCGGGATTCCAAATCGAGTGATGATATGATTGAATATGAAAAGTGGTGCAGTTTTTTTAGTGTTATCGAATGTAGGGATCACCTCATCCGATTTAGTGAAACAATCCATGGCTACGATGATGTAACCATGCCCCCGGACCGAGTGAAGGTTACATGTCATGAAGTCAATGCCCCATTTTGCGAAAGGACCAACAGAAACTACATGGTGTAAAGGAGTAGGATGAGATCTTATTTTATTATTATACGTTTGATGAGCATGACACTTCTGGATAGCAGTAATACAATCTTTAAACAAGGAAGGCCAAAAGTACGTTTCTCATAAGATCTTTTGGACAGTGGCATACCCAAACATATGACCATCACATGCTCCAAAGTAGCAGTCATTCAAATATTTCTTATCCTTATCATAGGTGAGACAGCATTGAAAAATAGAGCCAACACCATGGTGATAAAGAGTGTCACCGAGAATTATGTATTAACGGGATTGATACCATATACGACGACGGTCTGTGCTCTAAAGGTCAGGCAGAAATGTTTGAGTCTGGAGATAGATGATAATATCTCCATACCAAGCGTCATCAGAACTGATTAGAGAAATGGATTCATCAGGTAAGGAATCCTCTGCCACATTTTTTGTCTCAGTGGAGGGAAGGTCACATATCAGTTCGGCGAAAACCAATGATTTCTTACACTTAGCATGTTCAAACTCTAAGTTGAACTCCTAGAGAATCACAATCCATTTGGAGTACTTTCCCCCTAGAAATTGGTGCGTAAGGATATGATGCATAGGGTTGCAATCATAAATGACAATGGTCTTGTGTAATAGGATATAGTGACGAAAATGTTGGACATCTTGAATAGTTGCCAAGGCCAGTTTTTCCACATGTAGGTATTTTCCTTTAGTAGTCGTGAGACATCGACTCAAATAATAAATCACATGTTCGTTGTGCGAATCCTCTTCTTGGACTAAAACCATGGAAATGGTAGAGTCCACGACGGTGAGGTATAGGAAATAGTCAACTATAATCAGGTGTTAAAAGGAGTGGTGTATGGGTTAGGGAAAGTTTCAAATATTCAAAGGCTTTTTTGGCAGTTTCATCCCATACAGACTCATAACCCTTCCTCAATAGTCGATTAAATCCTAATGTTAACTCAGCATAATTGGGGATGAATCGATGCAAAAATTTTGTTTTCCCTTGCAAACTTTGGAGCTGGCGAAGTGTAGAAGGAGGAGGTAGATTAAAGATAGCCTCAACCTTCAAAGGGTCCACCCTAATTCCATGAAGTGACACAATAAAACCCATAATTCATTCGGACTCCACACAAAAAACGCATTTGTGTGGGTTTAAACGGATAAGATAGTAATGACACCAAATGAAAATGGCTCGGAGATAGGCCGGGTGATCTTGGTGGTGCATGGAATGGGCTGGTAGATCATCGACATATGGTTGTATGATGTGCTTGATATCATGAAAAGAATAAGACATAGTGCATTGAAAAGTCACTCCAACGTTATTTAAACCGAAAGGAAGTTTCCAGTAGGCAAAGGTACCCTAAGGACAGATGAAAGTGGTCTTGTGTTGAGCCATGAGCAAAATATTAATCTAATTATAGCCGAAGAAACTGTCCATTAAAGATAATATTTCACTCCTGGCACAATCTTCGACGATCTGGTTAACGAATGGGGTTGGATAATTGTCCTTAGGATAAGCTTTATTAATATCTCTATAATCAACACATACACGTATCATGCCTTGTTTTTTATTGACCGGAACTAGATTGGATACCCAATTGGTTAAAGCCACAGGATAGATAAAGCCAGCTTTAATAATTTTTTCAACTTCGAGCTTGATAGCAGTGGCTTTACAAGGGTGGACCGGGCAAAGTCTCTGTCGAATGGGTTTAGCATTCGAGTACGTCTTAATTTCATGCACAACAATATCGGGGTCAATACCCGACATCTCTTCGTAGCTCCAAGAGAAAACGTCACAAAATTCTTTAAGAATAGGTTTATAAGTGACGAATTCATGATCGGAACATGCAACTTTGATGTGAACATTTCTACAACTCTAGGTTTAATGGATATGTCAAGAGGGATGGTGGGTGAAATATTACTCAGGTTCCCTTCATAAAGCACATCATGTGTTGACTTGGGGATAGAGGAAATGACAACAACGGTCGATGAAGTCCAAATCTGTTGGTAACACTCTATGGTGTGCTTCTCTAGGAAGAGGATGGAACGATGATGTCCATTGTCCCATGGGGTGTCCTCCATAGACATAACTGACATGATCATCTCATCTGTAGGAAATACAATGCGAAACAGATCTGGAGATGAATCACCAAGAGAGGGAGTAGAAGGGGTTGTCGATTGAATGGCTTGATAAGCAGATTCAACCAGACTTAGAGGAATTTTTTCACCATAGAGAAGATAATCACTAGGATCAAGTATTATCCACGGGTCATAAGACACGGGGGTTTCACAGATGGAGGTGGAAATCATGTTGATCGAGAGGAAAAAAGGAAGTGGAACATTGGGTGGTGGTATTGGGAAGGTACCCATTAAAGAGGAATCTTCCAAGAGACCCACACTGACGTTCTTGTACCTGGGAGGTGTCTTCGAGATAAATGGCATGTTGCTAGTACGGGAATCGGAGATGAAAAAGGCCAGTTGGTCAACTGTAACGACTTTTCCTTGATGTGGGAAATGTAATACACAGAAAAGTGTTGACACGACGGCATTCATGGAATCAATCCAGCTATGGCCAAGTAAGAGGTTATAGTCAAGAGGCACATCAAAGACCTCGACCTCTACATTGACCAATTTTCCTTCCAACGTAATAAACAATCAGGGAAGAACATCGTAGGGTTTAAAACCAGAACCATTGAAATATTTAAGTGTATTGTGTGATTTCATGATGGGGGGAGAGCCAATGGATTTCTAACAAGCAACATACATGACGTACATTGAGACGCCCTCATCAAGAACGGTTCTACAAATGTTCTTGTTCTTGAAAACAACTTGAATCTGAAACGCTAACTGAGGAGGTAGCCTTGGAATGTGATCTTACAAGTCAAATATTATTAAATTCATATCTATGGGGTCAATTACATTGATGCCCTTTGACAGTGCCTTCCGTTGAGTGGGACAACTTTGAAGGACTTCGAGAGATGACATCGAAGAGGGTGCTTGTGCAAGATCTTCTACAATACTGTAGTTTTGAGCAGCACGTGCATAAGGATTGAAGGAAAAATTTCGAACAACTCCCTTTGGAGGAGGGCGAAGAAATGTATCGGGACCCAGTTGTTCGAGATGAAGAGGACCATTGGGAGGTGAATTTGAAGGAGGTGGTTGAACCAACAAAGGTGGTAAATCGTCAACTTTCTCCTTTGAAGGAGAATAACATTTGGCTCGAGTGGTGATGGCAAAGTTGTTCTTGGTATAATTACCAGTACACATAAGGAAAGATGAAGTGGTGGAAGGAGAGGGTTGTTCATGAATGAAAAATTAAGCCTGTTGTTGAGAAGGGAAAGGCTATGACAAAACGACAGGTGTGGGAGGTTTTCTGGTCCCTTGAAGGAACTTAGTGACCTCAACGCATATTGGATAGTCTTTCATGTAGTGATCATCTCCACAGATAAAGAAAGGATATCAAGGTTTACGCTTATCCTTATCATCAACAAACTGGGTCTTGGGTTTATCAGATTGTGGATTATTATTTCTATCCTCCTTATTCTTACCCTTTCCTTTTTTAGACTTATTTTTGCCGATAGGGGTGGATTGAACAGAGTTAACCTCAAAAGTTTTTTCGGTGGAAGGAGTAGGAGTCGGAGCACTTTGAACATTAGAAGAAACAGATTTGGGATTTGTGTGAGTGGTCGACGTGGATTTAGCGTCAGCATGGAAGGTGCCAATCACACCATCAACAACATGAGAAGCTGCTGGGGTTGTTGAGGTAGTAGTTGTAGAAGGATGAGGAGCATCAGGGAGAAAGTCATAAAGAGTACTCATTTGCGAATAAATGAGATCTAGGTACTAAGTGCGACTAATCGCCTTCTCTTCAGTGACAATGCCACCCATGGAAATATCATGGGAGATTTCATTGACTAATGATTTGGTGAACAATTAAGCCAATAACCAATCAGGAAGGTCAAGTTTGATCAAACGTCGTCTTCGTCTCCACTCATGGATGTGATCGGAAATATGAGTGGCCGAAGATTGCTTCAAGGAACTCAAAATCTCAGTTCCTGTCTCGTATCAGATGGGCAATTGGTAATGTGTGAGAAAATCTATGTCGAGGGCATTGAATTCATTAAAGAAACCTCGCAGTAATTCTATATACCACTTTGTAGCTAAACCCATGAGAGTTTGTTGAAAGAGACGTAACCAAATGGAGTCGTCCATCAAAGAGTTGGACAAGCACCAAAGGTGAAAATTCATGACATGGTTGTTTGGGTATTCTCTCGATTTCACATCGAATTTGGGAATATCAGACGGTAGCTTGGATGGTTTGACGAGCCAATGGGGATAATCTAAGATAGGATCATTCAAGATTCTAGACAAGTCGGGTAGATCCAAAGTGGCTAGAAAAGGAAGTTGTCTATTCACTTGAGGGTACTGGTGACATTGGGGATGAAGTCCCATTGGTATACCAGTAGGATCATAAGTAGTCTGGATGTACATGGATTGTCCTGACAGATTCAACTGAGGATGTGGAGGCATGTAGCCATCGGGTTGCGTTAGTTGGGAATGTTCCCTTGAAAAGGGACACTAGACTGAATGTGTGGACCCCAAGTGTAACCCAAAGAACCCGGATATGGCTAGCCCGAGTGAGGGGGTATAAAAGGGTTTTTGTGAGGTTGTCACCCCCAGGATGATTGTGGATTTCCTTGGGCAATGAGATTCCAAAGGTGAGCTATTGATCTGGATGTGTTCTATCCATACAGTGGGTTGTAGAGTCTAACCTGAGGTTGTCCTCCAAGTGGAGGATACCCCCAATGTTAGATTTCCCTCCAACGAGAATCTGGTAACCAAAAGTGAACGGATGATGGGTTATTCCAATTGGATTGGAGCTACGAAGGCTAGATCCCCTGGGAAAAGGTGGATAAGACCCTCTGGAGAGGACCTGGGAAGTTGTAGGAACAAATCTGGTAGCAACATTGTACCCACATGGAACAAAAAGTCTAGAAACTCTGGATGGAACCTAGGTAGGGATAGCAGTGGAAGGATTCAAAGCATGATACCCAGGAGAGAGTGACGGGATTGGTCTAGACGAGAGTGGTGTGCTAATGGGAGCTTGGCTAACCACCACATTCCCAGTAGGAATAGTCGTAATGTGTGGGATCATAGTAGAATGGGCCATCTGGAGAGAAAAAGTTGAGCTAGGACCAACGGACTGTGTGTCTGGAACGACGGTGATATGGTTGGTTGCACTAGAAAAGTGGTTTGGTGGCACCATGTAGGTAGAATACACTTCGAGTATTGGTGATACGGCAAGTATATTAGCACCTTCTCCTGAACCGTAAAGGTCTCACGTCGTGCGAGGTGGGATTCTAAATATGTCGGTAGTCCAAAGAGGATTCCCAACTCTAGGGCCTGAATGGGGCCCGGTCGATATTCCAGAAGTGTCAACAACAAATTATCTGGATGAATTCAACCGAATAATACGTCTCTTGTATCCAAGAGGAGTGTGGAAAGCCTCTAAAGGATCATAAACAATTCGAAAAAATTCTAAAAAGGCAGAACCTTCCTCTTGTGAGGTTACAGTGTCTTGGACCTCTCTCTGTTGAGGAGATCCCTCCGGTGAATGAGGGGGTAGAGGGAGGTAATCCTCCATATTTTTGGGAGGAAGTCCCTGGACCCTACACAAACGTCATGGAGGGTCGATGTTGGTTGAGCCACATATTTTACGCAAAAATCTATGGCCAACTATGAAGACAAACAACACTCGCTAATAAAATCTAGGAATCAAACCAAGCAAACAAACCTTCTTATTTCGAAGTCACTAGTTGGTGATGAAATCCAACATTGCAAAGTCAAGACAAGAAGGTGCTAGGATAGAGCGGGTGGAAAAGTTACATTGATGACCTGCTTAATGGACATACACCCTGGTGCAAGCTCCCACACATAATCATGGGTATACCCTCGAAGGAGCCCGAGTGAGTCTGGAAAACTTCAATTTCAGGTACCGTGAAGACTTTCCCCTCCATAGTGACCTCGTGTAATACCCTAAAAATATAGGCAACTAAGGCTACCAAGAATAATAGTGATGCATGGGGAAACAATCGACAGTCTGATCCACGCGCAAAGCAGGGTATTTAGTCTGAAATCAATTTCAGAGGCTTCCAGTCATCATTGTGAGTATACCTTCAAGCGACCCCCATAATACACACAATATCTACACCAAGACCAACAAAGCAGGGTGAGTAACTCTGTCAATCTCAATGCGACCTCAATTTTAACCCTTGTGTGAGAAGGGTTTCCCAGGACAAAATGTTGCAAATGGATTTGAACACTCCATATCACAAGATGTTATTGTGTGTATTGTGATTTGGAGAGTGTGTCTCATAGCCTATCCCAAAGCTCTATCTTAGCTAATTTTGGTGTAAAATATCCCTATAAAATAAAGTTACTAATTAAATTTTTAAATTACATAATGTTTTTTAGAGGCTGTTGTTTACTCAAGAGGGAGATGGAGATAAAATCAATGTTGTGAGAGACCTTGAACCAATAATATGAAAATATATATGAATGATACAATATTTCGTTCAATAAACTCTATCTACAATAGGGAGAAGATATCTTTCTGGAAACACGAAATCTAAGAAACACAATTTCTTTTCTTGAATGAAATACAATTCCAAACAATCATAAGCAATGAATTTTCTCAATTTGTTCTCTTTCAGTTTTGAATGCAAATATTTTTTATGAATGATTACTTAAAAAGAATGAAATACTTTAATTTTCCTTTCCGGAACCAGATTTGAGGTATACTAAAGAAAGGAGATGCAATCAAAGAAAATAGATACACTCAACAGAAACCCAAATCAAACTTTCAATGAAGATAAAAAAACAAAGATGAAAAGAAAGTGTTTATCAAATGCAAACAAGCAATAGCTTTCAAATAAAAAAGAAATCCAAAAAATGTAAAATAATCCAAAACTTTACTCAGTTGAAAGACTTTTAATCAATCAAGCACCCAGATCTATGATCATAGATTATATCCTTGTTGATAAAAATCAAGAAGCAAAAACTTACAAAATGATAATGAAGGGTTCACAATCTTTGAAAACCAATCAAAAAGAAAGTTTTAAATTCATAAATCAATCAAATATTGACCTCAAAAGTTCCCCCCAGGTGATCAAGGAAAAATTGGGCATCAAAAGACAATCAAGACCCAATACAAAAAATTTACAGACACCTTCGCAGGCCAACAATAGGTTACAGTACAGAAATCAACAATTTCCGCAAGCTAGTAATGGGTAGGGTGCAGAAAGTTCACACTACCTTAAATAGTCAGGGTGCGACAATCTAAAGTTTCTTCATGTGACATATAGAGTACAGTGCAGAAACGTCTGTAAACATAAGAAAATTGGAAAGAGAGTAAAGAAATTTAAGAAACTTTCAGGGCTAGAGAGTCTGGATTGATCCCTTACAGACTCATAAACTGACACTGAATGAAAAAAGGTAGGCTAAGGGAAAATGGACAGTAAAAACTAGAAATATGTCGCTTCCCCAGTGGAGTCACCAATTTTTTTATTGGATAATATCGGTAAATGTGGACATAAAATGATATCCCTAGATCCACCTAGATCTAGAACAAAACCAGACAAGACATGGTGCTTTCCCTAAGCTCTAATCATTGAATCTATTATCAAAGAAAGGATGTGTGACATACCTTTGAGTATCTCTTTCTTATGTCTTTTTTGTTCCTGCTTCGCTCCGGTGCTCTTGTTCTATTGATCCTGCAATGAAACACAAACCAACCAAAGTGAAAGAAATAATAGCATATTCAATGAAGACTTATACATGTGATCAAGGAATCATGTAATAAAATGAGAATGATTTTATGGGAAAGAAACATGCCACTATATTATATTAAGAGAAAGTGGAAGATACAACCAAATAACCTTGATGTCACTAAGTTCCCTTTCAGTGGCCCTTTGCTCCAACACACACTTGCTCCAAGATCACATGAAGATGATCCACAATAACTTGATGGACTGAGATGAAGCCCTCAAGCATCTGATGTAGAGTACCTCACACAATTCATAGCATATTCAACCTTAATTATTCTTTAATCTCTCTTGTTTAATGATTTTTCTTACTTAATGCTTAACCTTTTCCATGAGAAATCCATCATTATATAGGAGAAAGAGAGATGGTTAAGGATGTTAGACTATGGCTTACCTTTACCAATCACTAAGTCTAAATTGTCACCTATATTTGTATTATTCATTTAGGATATTAGTAATATATCATAAAGTGATGACTAATGAGTTAGTTAAGATTGCCTAGCCTAGTCATCATGAATGATTTTAGGATCTAGAGAAAATCTTTCTATGAGGTGGCATCACCCATTGTACTATAAATATGTAACATTGGAGCGAATACATGAGGTTGGCTAGTGAGCCTTTTCCGCCATGTTATTGTTCTTGTTTATGATTTATCAATTGTTGTTGTTCTTTTTTATGATTTATCAATTGGTATCAAAGCCATGGTAGTCTTATGGGTCCGGTTATTCCATGGTGAAGAAATGGGGATTGGTGAAGGAGGTTCCCCTACGCTTGCAAATAGATGAGCAGCCAGATAAAGGAAATAGAAACGAAGCTGCATATGCCAATAGATTGCATATTGAAGAGTTAGTGGATAGTGAGATGCAAAAAAAATTAAGAGAAGCTTAGGCCGAGAGGTTTATGAGAAAATGATTGCTCTAGCGTTGAGGAATATTGACAAGTTCATCGTTATATTCTGGGTTGATTGTTGACCAAGATTGGTAGCCTGCGTATATATGATGCAAATCTGAAGGAAGGGGAGCGATTAAAGTTGTGAACGATGAGACCCTTTGATTGGATAAGTTCGTCGGGGAAATCAAACGATTATGTTGGGAGAATAACCATTTGGATATTCTAAAAATGTGGTTATCATTCGAAGGAGAATCTATGCAGACAAAAAAAAAAAGAAGAGAAGTCGAGCAAAAGAGGCACTGCAAGACAAGGACAATGAATTCGTTTGAGATCTAAAATTGGAGGTGTGTCGATGTGGTGTGTGAGATCTGTAGAAATGGATTTTCTCCTCGATGATGTTTTCTTTAGGCAATCTGGTGAATGCGCTCTCGATTCTTGGGCATGAGATCGTGCAGTGTCAGAAACCCCAGTCTTGCTACAAGGTTTACAACGCCATAAGACTCCAAGAGTTCACTGGTAAACCCTGTGATTTGATCCACGACATCTGGAAATTTGATTGGAAGTTGTAATTAAAGGAAGATATGAAGGTTCACACATAGCAGGAATACACACCCACCAGGCAACCCAGTGTGCATCCGTTCAACAAAAAATAAAGGTAAATGATTTTTTTAAAGGTTTTATTCCACATACAATCATTTTGTTGAATATTCTCCTATATCCAGTAGAGGCGTATAGAATAAAATCAATTTAGATAGGGCTGTACACTATGACAATGCCTCTGTGGATGGTATTCTGGCAATAGTGTATTGTAGTGAATAGAGAACCCAACGATCTATCTTTGGACCAATGACCACCTACCACCGCTCTATTCACCGATTTGCCTATCTTCAAAACAATTATTTTGTTTAAATCTCTTCTTTAGATCTAAGACTACATTGGATAGATAATACAAAGAGCCATCGTTGAGAAGGGACTGCACTCAACATTTTCTTAAGCTAACATTTTGATTGTGCTTGTGGGTGTTGTGGGTTCAGTTTCAAATTTGACACATGCCCTAGATCGACCATTACCCTGAAAAGATGCCTTATTTCGGCCTAAAATCCTTAGTTCATGCCATACGTGCCTCAGATCAGTGGAAAACATTGTAAAAGATATTCATTCTCTCCAAACACAGATCAAAGTTCTCTCTCAAGACTGGTGGATGTTGGTGGCTCCAGTCGTTGCGTGTAGGTGTATGAATTAGCAAATTCATTCACAACATATTGCAAGTTTGAAATTTAGTTATCACGGATCTACCTCCAAGGATCTGCTCATTTAACTACAATCATATTTCAAACAAGAAAATACCTTAAAATTCAACAACTAGATCATGGTTGTCTTTTATTTCTAGTAATTTTCTCTACAAGGCGAGAGAGAATCAGATCTGTTGGCTTAACGATGCATGGCTTCATGAACATCGATGCAAGGGGTTCCTGTCTGCGATCCACATGCAGAGCCTCCATTTTACGGTGATTTCTAGTGCAACTGCACTTCAGAGGATATATCAAGAGAAGACAAGAAAATGCGACTCCATGACGCACTTGGTGAAACGACATCTTGGTTCAAAAGGGCCTTGGTAGTGGAACCTGTATGCCAGATTTGTTGTGCTAGATGTTCCAGATTTATTGTGAAATACTCAAGAATGGAAGTGTATGGGCACCTAATGTTGATAGAGCATTGACATTGAGAACTGGAGTAAATTGCAAAATTGTTTATTATGTAAATAGGGGATGAGTGTTAAGAATTAATTGTATTTGGGAGATGTCATAAGAAAGGTATATCCATAAGGAAGAACATATTTATGTTCTTTTTGAGATGCGATGACAAAGATTGTAATTGAAAACTCAATTGCTCTTAGGTGTAAGAGCTCATTGTATTAAGAATAATAAAGGTTCATTTTTTGTGGTGTTGATGTGTCCTATATCTGCCCGAAATTGAATAAGGGGATCTTATGTACACCTTGCGTAGTGTGTTGTGGTGAAATTTTCATGGTTGTCTTATGAGATAATTTACGTCTAGTTTTTGACGTTATCCTACATACATGGAGTATAAAGAAGGACACAATTAATTCCAGTGAAGCACAGACAATCCAGTACAAGCAATCAAAACACATGTAATCAAGCAACAACAAATAATATTGAAGCAATGCACAAATCAAGCTTGTAATGGAAGGATAATTAGACGTGACTTGGAGTCGAAGCATCATCAAATTTGAAGATCAATTCATTTTTGGAATCAACATTCAATGTATTGCAATGTATTGGAACAAACTTTGAATTGTAATTTTTAGGTGCATTCTCGGTTGAACCTGACACCCACAACTTGCTTGTATCATTCTATTCTCGAGTTTATAGGTTGAGTAGTTGAAACTCAAACCATTGTAATCCTTTGGGATGCATTTTTGGTGGTATCTGACATCCTCAACTTCCTGGAAGCAAGTTCAAGCAAGGCAATTTCAAGTGAGTGTGAATAGTAAACGAGCGAGCACAAGCAAGTGAGAAATAAATTCAAGGGAGCGAGAAGAGAAAGTGAATGAGAAGTTCAAGAGAGCATGTTCAAATGGAGCGAATTCATGAATTATTAGAGTTATTAAACACTCTAATAAACACCACTGAAGACAACACAATTATATTGAACAAAACAACTCTTCAATCAGTGCTAACTTGTTTGCAAGTGACGCAAGCTATCCCATCTATCCCATCTATCCCATCTATTGAATGATGAGTTTACTGATCTCAAAAATCAACAGCCAGTGAAGTGTTATGAACTAGTTTTTGTTCAGAACAACCCTCTCTATGAGGATAATGATGATGATGATGATGATGATCTCTTTAATCAACAGTCAGTGAAAGAACAAGACAATGATACAACTTCAAAATTAGTTTCAAACAAAGTTGATGCTATTCTTGAACCTACTTTTCAAGAGTTTTCTTTTGAGTTTAATGAAGAAAACCTTTCAATGATACATCAACATGCAGTAAATCCACTTCCACGGATTTCAAAGCAATAGGTTCAGAATATTCTTTCCAAGCCCATCATCAGACCTTGGGAAGAAATCATCTACAACAAGAATAGAATGGGACTTGGATATGACAAGGAAGTTACCTTTCATATTCCTAATTATTCCAGACCAATCAAGTTCCAAAGTGTTGGATTCCTTCAAGAAGCTTCACTTTCACCTGTTCAAGTTCAGCATCAAAATGATAAGTGTCAACATTGTAATCGAATTGGTCACAAGGAGAATCAGTGTTTTGATCTCCATCCTTGCCAGCATTGTGGCAAGCACAACCATTCTTCAAATAGATGTTCAACACTGAAGAAACTTGCAAGATTGAAGATTCACTATGACTGGATTGATCCTTGGAAATGGTCATCAACAACCAAGCGATTATATAATTGTTACTATAGAATTCAATCTCGAGTAAAGACCAATCTTGTATCACATAACATTTTTGTACCTCACATAAGTGGTCCCCTTATGGTGTAGCTTTCGAGCATGACCCTCACGGGATGAGATAACATGTGGTTTTTTCTACATGCCCACTTTGTGTTGTACTCAAATGAAACAAGTATGGTACTCTCTTGAGACTAGAAGGGGGGAGTACAACGATGAAACTCTCATGCACCTTAAGGGGGAGAGTTCAAAATTCTAGTGATGATGGTTTATGAAACCACTTGTGGTCTGTCCTTTCAGCTGACAAAGGGGGGAATTGATGATGGAATTGAATATGGTTGTCAAACAAAAAGTTTCGACAACAACAAACATCAAGTATGCCAGATGGGCATGAAATTTCCCAAATGGGCAACTGTGGTCTGTAGATGACAGACTTTGGCAGAATTATGGTTCAATAAGTTTAAGTTGAATCATATAGATTTTTATTTTGAGAGCAATGATGTGAACATTTGGTTCACATAGATGGTCATTCAACCTAGCAGAGGACAAGAGGATCCTTATGCATTGCAGCTTGGCACATGATTGAGTTGTCAAGCATTTTCAGGGATGTGTCAGACTAGAAGCTAATACACTTCTCTTGGTTCGCTGTCATCATATTGGAGTTTACATTAAGTAAACAATTTGCATGCATCCTGGCTCACATGATTACATAGTGAGATTTTCCAGAGATGGCAGGCTTTGATAGGATTATGGTTCAATGACTTGCAATTGAATCATACACATCATACATTGGGATGTTGTTGGACACCTAAAAGTGTCAAGATTGGTTAGTGGTTATCCAAAAACCATCAGATACATGGTATCAATTGGTCAGTGGTTATCCCAAACCACATATTCAGAGAACACTTTCAGTGGTACACTGATAGTAGAGTGGTGATACTACATGTTCACCAATTAGTAGAAAACATCAGATTCTTCTAGCTAAAATACTTGGCAAAATGATCAAATTGTCAAGCGATCAGGAAATGTTCAGATATTACAACTGTTCACTTCCATATCTCAGCTCTCTTCTAGTTCATTTCAAATGAACATGTTCAGCATCCAGATTGGTGGTTTTTCAGGCAGTTCTTCATTGAGGCTCAACTCAAGAGTTTCATTATGAATACTTGGAATTGATACCAGTTTATGCTTTATTGCTAGTATTATTGATCAGACTTGTGATTGAGGGGGGGATTGTTAGCCTATGACTTACCTTTACCAATCACTAAGTCTAAATTGTCACCTATATTTGTATTATTCATTTAGGATATTAGTAATATATCCTAAATTGATGACTAATGAGTTAGTTAAGATTGCCTAGCCTAGTCATCATGCATGATTTTAGGATCTAGAGAAAATCTCTCTATGAGGTGGCATCACCCATTGTACTATAAATATGTAACATTGGAGTGAATACATGAGGTTGGCTAGTGAGCCTTTTCCGCCATGTTGTTATTCTTGTTTATGATTTATCAACTGTTGTTGTTCTTGTTTCTGATTTATCAAAGGAGATCAAGATGATCCCACTAAATCAGAGAGGCAGGTAGGATCTCAACCACATAGATGCCACCTCATATTCTAGAAGATTCCTTCTAGAACTTTCATGAACTTCTTCCTTTTTCTCAGTTTTAGAACACCGTCGCACCCTGTCTATATAGAATCCTGCAAAAACCATGCAGGCCAAGTTCAGAGCAGCCTGCGGAAATCAGGCATTTCTGCCATGTATAATACTACTAGTCTGCGACGTCCTTCTAAAAACAAGCCATGTAGAGCAGGAAACCAGTTACTTTTCTCATGGGAAAGATCCTCTTGAGAGGCTGAATACATGCTTGTAGACACATCACCAGGGTGACCAGAATAATGTGTAACACTAAAATGCACTATAAGTATTTATGAGGCTATGCAAGGTAAGATATAAAAAATTGAGTTGGACCTAGAACCAAACAATATGGCATGCTTGTAGTTGCATGAATAGATCTAAACAATATCTAAAAAGTTATTGTCTTATTGAAGAAAAATTGAGACTATTACATGTAAAACCTTAGACCATGTATATAGATTGATTAAAATATTTGCAAAGGAAATAATCAAGCAAAAATGAGAAATAAAAGAGTACTTTGAAGTGTTATGGATAGGATTATCAATTTATTTTAAAAAGGTTTTGGAGACTTCATTTTACCCTTGTGACATTGTGGATAGTTAGTAACAAGTGCATCTATCTAATTCTATTTTAACTTTTAAAGGCATGGAGTAATCACCATCACTTTTATTTTTCTTTTAAGTTATGCATAAATTATTACAAGTTTCAATTGTTACACACAATTAGTTAAAACATTTCTAAGAGAGAGTTAGTACTACTTTAATTTTAAGAAAAATAAATTCTGAGATAAAATTGTGTTGTTACCATTGTTCAACTATATAAAACTTTTGGAATCCTCTCTATATATATTGCATACCATTATCATTCAACGTGATTGTAATTGCATTAGTTATAGAGGTTGTGCATTGTCATTCATTAATAAGGGTGGGTGAAATAATAAACTCACCCAAAACTAAATTTGAATTCGAAAGATAAGGATTGGAATGAACTCAAGATTGTGAGATTGCAATTGCACAACATGGTGTTATGTGAAATCAAGTTTGAGAAAAAAACATAATTAGAAAAAATAAAAATAAAAATCATATTTATTTAGTTCCATACATATTTAAAGTGTTTCCTTGTATATCTTATTATAATGTGTTTGATCCTCACTTTATTTTGTATTATAAGGAGTTCATGTAAAACATGGAAGATGTTCTAGAAAAAAGGTCTTTTAAAATCATTAAATTAAAGTTCTTCTAAAACCATTAAATTAGTTAAATATAATTTTTTTAAATTAAAGTTTTTCTAAAACTATTAAATTAGTTAAATTTAATTCTTTTTTAACATATTTACTAATGCATTAAATTTATATAAATCATTAAATATGAATATCCAACACTCCAAAAATGAATGAGTGTAATGTTTTTTAAAGAATTATGAAATTATTTCACAATATAATTTTATCATTTCTAAAATATAAGTTTACTGCTTAAAAATGTGGTTTAAAAGATTTATAAAGTTTTCAAAAAAAATCAAAACCTAAAATGTAATAAAAAAATATAAAGTTTTAGTTTATGAACTTCAATAAACATTCAAAATTATAGAATTTTAGTTTTTCAAATTTTGAAAATATAATTGAAAATGAAACATTTCAATAAATACATAAATAATTAAAAAAATAAATCATATTAAAATAAAAAACCATATTAAAAACAAAATTTATTCTATACATATTTATAAAAATATAAAAAAACGTCTTTCTCACGTCTACCTCCTCAGGTTAACAATGTTCATAAAATGTAAAAGTATAAGCAAAATCACATTGCATGAGAGATAATAGTAGCTATTCATCTTTGATATTTCCCCTACTCTACACAATAGTTTCAAATATTTTATAATTATTTTTCATTTCAATGGGTCGACGATAAGTTTTATTGGACAGATTTACCATTGTAAATTTAAATTTTGGATTGAAATAATAAACGAGAATGTGGTTGTCAATATCAAGCAACTGGTGGGAGAATAAGACTCCAAGTTCATTGATTAATAGAAAAATACATAAATAAATTTAAATATTTAAAAATAATAATAAAATTTATCATCTAAAGTAAAGCTATGTATAACTTAGAAAAAAATTTGGTCAACGAATAAAGTAATTAAGTGAAAGGGGTATATCTATTGAAAATGAACACAATTTATGAATATACAATTTACTGTTTTATATTTATCTAATCATATTAAAAAATTAATGTAATGCCATATGATTAACACGTTTAAACTATTAACAAAATATATGTACCTAATACCACCCTTAGAATGGATTGAAGTGTGAACGAATTAATGCCAAGTTAATTACTTCACCACGAATTACAAACATTAAGAAAAAACCAGTCACGAATTACAAACATTAAGAAAAAACCAGTCACGAATTACAAACATTAAGAAAAACCAGTCACGAATTACAAACATTAAGAAAAGACCAAAGAATTAATAAAATGTGTCATATTGTTAGGGGTTTCATTTTGGCTAGGTTTGGATGTGACGCTGCAGGGCCGGTGTGATCATGTCGATGCCGCGCTTGGCTTGGCGTTTCAGATTTCACTCGGGCACTAATGGTTTCTGTTATACCCGCCCGCACACTTGCACATTAACATAGACGCATTTAAATTACTTAATTTCTTTTTTGTATTAGCATATGGAGTTTGGGTATCTGCCTAATGATTACATATCTTCTCGAATTTTGAGGTGCACATATACATATATTAATATTCTCACCTGATAAGCTTCACAGTCTGAGAGTGGATATCAAAACCAGGATATCCAGCACCCATATTATCCCGGGCTTTGGATGGATTTTTGATAATTTTTATATTGCGCCCAATACATCGTTCGTTTGCATTCAATTGCCAGCTTTACCCAATGCCACGCGCAAAGACTTCCATGGATTGCCTAACCCCAATCTATCTTTTCTCACAGCAATTCGCTGGTTATCTCATTCTTATTTTTGGTTTGTTGTTCAGGTAATATTAATCTCAAAGTTTAACGCCCCAACATTTAATAATAAAGACAGATTTAGACATGATGAACCATGCAAGCTTCTAGTGCTTCCAGCATGGATCAGCAAAGTTGTCGAGGAATAAGATGGGAGGCAACTGTCGAGGCGGGCTTTTATATTTATTCAGGATATGTAAATGTCAATATTTCGACTTAATTAACAAGATTTTTAATATTACATGTTTTAAAAATAATGTCAATATTAATATCATTATAGAGATGAGTTTTTACAATATATAAACTTAAATGATAATCAAAAAGTATATAGCTACTTTCAAACTACTGAAATTTAAACTAGAGCAGATTTGACATGAATTAATCTTCCTTTTATTGTTATAGCCTATCGCTATATACACTGCCTACGGCAGGTATAAAAACTACACCGCCTGGCAATAATTAAAACATTTTGCAATACCCTGAAACTAGTTAAACATTTTATAACAACATTTCCATAAGATGACAGTAATAAAAATAAATATTATATTCAATTCAATAATGGAAGCTTGCGAGCTTTATGACAATCCTGGGCCCCGGCCACCTCTGCTGTACCAATCTCGGCCATTCAGAAGTGTAGGACACGCATTTGAACAGAAAGGGAAAAGCTCTCACTTGATGCCATAAAGTCAAAGTTACTTCCCAGCTTTGACAATAAACAGCAGAAGCCACTCGGGACGACATGAAACATCCTTACACCCACTGGGGTTCGGGTCAACCGACTCAATTACCCGAACGCCCGACGACATGAAACATCCTTACACCGACAAAATAATGTGTGTGTGTCCAGCCGGATATCTTATAACTAGAATCACAGCACAGAACATTGCCTATATATTGAAAAATTGCAATCCGCATCGATATGGGATACCCTGGATAACCTTGCAGTAGAAATTCGTTTTCTTCTATGAATGTAATTGACTAAAGTACATGAATAACGCAGAGCACTCAGAAAACTAGGTGGACAAGGCAACCTTGAAGAATCCGAAACGAGCCATATATCGATGCATTCCTGATAAATTGTGAAGGACAGAGAAATGCAGAGAGAAAAGAATAGTATATTCAAATGTATGAATAAGTACACAACATAACTGAAGAGATTCAGAAGTCATACTAACAATAGGAAATAGCTGAGCTTATATATGCTCAAAGCAAGACAGAAATAGAAAGTACAACTGTCCAATACAGCTGGCAGTGTACGGTTAGTCTGTTGAGGATACAATATATTTAACACTCCCTCTTAGACTCAACAGTTACAATCAGCAGCACTGACTATGCCTAAGTGCTGTCTCTGGAAATCAAAAACTGACTTTCCTAGTGGCTTAGTGAAGATGTCAGCAAGCTGATCTCGAGAACCA
>JASDQU010242791.1:8410-47298 GCA_032191745.1 Picea mariana
ACGTGTCGGCCTTCCCTGTGTCCCGTTCAATTTGCATAATACTTTGTTTCACCTTCAAAATCTGTTACTCATTTCATGTCATTGATGAGGGATACATCAAGGCCCTCCTATGATGATTTTTGTTCCGTCGGCTTCAGCTCATTATTCAGAATCAAGACTTAGAAATCATTTGGTACCTTGGAACTTGCATGCCTCAATGGCAGGTTTCCTCACTTTCGACAGTGGGTTTACATCATTGACCCCTGATCGAAAGATTCCATTGGATGTTCGAATTCAACTCATTCATTCACACTCGATGGATTGTACTAGGGTATCTTGGGATTCATTGACATCAATGGTGATTTCCCTCGGACTTGTTAACGGTTCATCAATGACCAGTAATCAAGTGGTTTCTGCCATGTTCGACTTCAACACATGTAATCACATGGTTAGGTTCGTACTTTGGGCAATGAGATTGAAGACCCTGGATATCATCTCTTTTGTCCAGGTTGCGATGGATTATGTATAATATATGACACATAGATCCATTGTGTGTGCCTCATGGCTATGTCGTCTCAATTTGAATTTTTCACATAGATCCACAGTGTATTCCAGGTGGCTATGCTATATTTTGACGGCATGGATCCACAGTGTATGATTGGTGGCCATGACCTAGGTCTACAATTGTCATCAGTCTATGATATGAGTATGGGAATGCATACCTCATAATTGGTATATATGATATTCTTCAGATGCTTGGTTGTTCGCAGGTTTCCGATTAGGTGTGCTCTTGGTTCTTGACACACACATGCAACTTACAAAGTCTTTCGGCTATCACTAGTTCTAACCTCATACTTTGGGGGGCATTCTGTTACCCATGATTTTGGTCATCATGATGATGTATTGATGATGGTTTACTCAGGCTCTTCATAAAAACTTTTACCTGAGAAAAGTTACTTTCATCTCTTCCAAGAAAACTCATTTTTGAAGCAAGTTCGCAGGCTGCTAGTATATTTGGCTACGAGAATGACCCATTCTCGTAGGATGCCTTAAGCCAGGGTGTGAACTTATTGCACTGTGTTAAACTTCTAGGGTGCGAACTCTTCCTAAAGCAGGGAAAAAGATGAATTCTCGAAGCTTCTAGAAGGGAATCTTCTAGAAGAATGGGTTGGCATTCGAATGGTTATCCTAGTACTGAATTCCCTGATATTTTGGGATCATTTCTATCCAAGTAACTAATTCATTCTCTTCTATATATTGAGGGAATTCTCATGGAAAAAGTTAGAAGCAAGATTCATTGGAGAATTGGTGAAATAATTGTGTGAAGGACTCAGCATTGAACAACAGCTTGGAGACTCCAACAAGTCTATCAAGAGGATTTGATCTTCTCCATGCAAAGATTGAGAAAGTGTGTGTGTTGGAGCCAAGGGCCATCGAAAGGAAGTTTGCGACATCAAGGCTCAGGTTGTAATCTTTACTTTCCATTAATACGATACAGAGGCATGCCCCTTTTCCATAAAGCTATTTCCACTTTATTGTATAATTCCTTGATCATATACAAATGGTTGACTGTTGAATAGATTGTGCTATCTTCACTTTGGTTGGTTTGTGTTGTCTTGGTCTTGACTGCGCGAGAGCACTGGAGCGAAGTGGGAGCAACAAATACCATAGGAAGTGATAATAAGGTATGTTATTTGTTCTTGCATCCTAGTTAATTCTATGGTCAAAAACCTAGGGAAAGAGTCATGTCATGTCTTTCTTTGTTCTAGATCCAGGTGGATCTAGGGAGATCGGTTAGTGTCCGCACCTACGGATTTATCCAATAACACCCCTTGCAACATGACTTTGCCTCTTAATCTCATCTTTAACTTATCTATCCTTTCTTGCAGGACTTCATTCTCCTTTTGAAATTGAGCCATTATTTCATCCTTTGCCTGCATCTCCTGCTTCAATTTCTCTATGCTTCCTTTTAGCCCTTTGATTTCTCCTTCTTTCATGTTAACTTGTGACATAGCTTGGAAAATTCCTTTAGTGTTTGGCCTAGCTTCTGTAGAAGGAGGTACAACTACAACTCTGTTTAGAAATTATGTCTGCTCTTGTGACCACTTCACCTTTTCTTGTTCTAGCTACAATGCCCTAGCCTTGTAGTCCAATGCCTCTTGATAAAGTGTTTCATTTTCCTGTTTTAGAGCAACCAATTATGTTGTTTTTGGATGCTCTGTAGAAGGCATTTTCAATTTCTTCTTCAAACTTTGAATTAATTTGTCTTTTTCATCCAATGAGGATTTCACCCCTTGGGGGCCTTCAGATTCCAGCCTCTTGACCTGAGTCAGCCAAGCTCTGTTAGATTATTTTTCTTGCCTCAACCACCCTTCCAATTTCATTGCATAAGATGACAGCGTCGAATTCTTTAAGCTTAAACTCAAGTAATCAGAATACAACATATCACTGGTATTCTTATGGAATTTGACCTTGTCTAGAGCACTGATGTTGTCATACCTTATCTTGATCTCAGATACTTTGTCTTCATCTGCAACTGCAATATTAAAGTTTCTCTTTTCAACATCCCTTACTGTGAACAAAGAATATTTGTGGTGAGAAACCTTTTCCACTTCAGGGATTAAATCCCTCATCTCACCCAGAGCTATGTTTCCCTTCTCAGCATAATGTTTTGCTAAATCTTCTTTAGATTGATAAGTTGTCTCAGATGGTTTATCAAATATGTGTTTCTTGCTGCTAAAGGTTCTTGAGCCACCTTCACTTTGGATTTTTCTTTTCTTTTCAACCTCTACAGTGCTAGTACCACTTTCCATCATATCCAGATTTACTTGTTCTCTAGGATCTTCCTTTTATAAATCCACTATATGTGGAGACTGTGTAATATTCATCTTCTTAGGAGAAGTTTGTTGATCACTAGTGCCCATGGGCCTCTGAACTACTCTTGCTGTAAAAACTCATCTTAGGAACTTTGACTATTAGTTTCTGAGAAGCTTGTTGTGTTTGACTTTGTTGCAGGGTTGCCTCCACTTGTTGTGTTTGAGTTGGTTGCAGGTTTTCCCCCACTTGCCGTGTTTGATTTGGTTGCAAGATTGTTTCCATATCAACACAGACTTCTAGATTTTCCATCTTATCAAAACCCTCAACTTGTTCATGCTTATAAGGGGTCGGTTTGTTCATCAATCTCCTCTTGGACATGATTTGGTGTGGATCATATCTTCTTCCCTGTAGTTGTTTAAAGCCAAACTCTTTGATCTTTGCTCGAATTTGAGATAAGCATGATCTAGTTTTGACAATTAAGGGGCCAATGATAAAATGGAACTTGAGGTTGGAGGCTTTGTGCAACTTCAGGTAATGCTCCATCTCAGATATAATTCTCTGCCTGATGAATTCAAGGGAAAAATTTTTGCGGTTCAGAAATATAGGCAATAGATAGGGGGATTCATGACAACCATAAACCCAGATTACTGTTGAGTGCATGAATAGTACCCAATCCCCCACTCTGTTCTCTAGATTTGGTTGTAGATAGCTCCTCATGTCATCCAAAATTCTAGGTAGGATGGTGTTGAAAATCAAACTGTAAACTCTGAACATGACTTTGTTTATGAAGATAAAATGTGTAATCCTTTTACATTCAGTTGATATAAATGTTGCTTTAGGAAATTCTCTCTTATTGGTTTCTAGTAAAATCTTCAACAGATAGGTGTAGTATCTGAAATGCCCTAGAGAGAGAAAATTCACTAGTTGTTTATGGATATTATCAGTTATGAAATGATCAAAACTGATGCTGACTAACAAACCAGACTCTAAATTAAAAAATGTCAAAAGAAAACTGAGCATGACTTTGACTACATGTTTTTCATTGTCTAGAACTAAAAATTGACTCAAAAGGGAGCATACCCATTGGACTTCAATAACCATTATACTCACATTCAATGGTAGAGACATACCCTCTGAAAAATGTTGTGGTTTGACAATTGTCTGTAAAAATAGATCTTAGACCTCTAATGGACATTCTCTATATACCCTAATTATCTTTTCTTCATTGAAAGGTTCAGACATTGAGGAGAAAGAATCTAGTATACCGAGGGAATATCAAATTGACAGAATCTCTACCCTACACATGACCTTAGATCCTTGTTTATTCATGATGACTCTTTCTTCATGTGAATATTGTTTGGCGCACCAAACTATAAATTCGGGAAAAGGGAAAGCGATTTTGACAACATAAGGAACTATGGTGGCTTGGACTACTTCATGGAATGGTATACACCTTCCTACTTTATCAGGAAGGTTGCTTCTGGACACAAAGATGGGTGAAATGGTGATTTCGGTATAAAAAACAGCTGAATCTTGGTCAATTAGGGCTTCTTCATTCACCGCAGGATCTTGTTCTGTTACTGAAGTTATGATAGGATCCATGGTTGCGATGAAAAATACCTAGAAAAGAGAGGAAATGGCGTACTGTTGAGATGCAGTTGAACGAGAGTGGTCGCGCCAAGTTGCAAACGGTCTAGTGTTCAAAATAATAATAAAATACATAACAAATGCCCTTTTATACTTTTCCAAATTTTGAGGGCATGAGGAAGTGGTTTGGGGTAACCCGATTTTCACCATGAAATGCACCTGGTGGCACCACATATCTCCGAATGAAAACCATGGTTTAAATTTCGGCCTGCTTTCCAAAATTAACCTTCGCGTAGTTTCTCCCCTTGAAATCATCCTCGACCGTCGATCTGGAGAGTTCACGATCTGCGACGCATTGGGCCCCATCAACTTAGTGCTCCTGCCAGATTTAGCCTCTCTCTGCCATATTTAGCTATTTCCTTGCCATACTTAGCTCCTTCCCTAGTTTATCGAGCTTCCAAACCGGTTTAGTATCTTGCTAGATCTTGAAATCTTGATTTCACATAAAAATTTTAATTGTGACTAACATGGGCTCCAACTGGGGATGCTATCTTCCCAGTGAGGTAGCAAAGAACGATAGACCAAGTGCCCTTCCATTGAGATTTATTTCACTCATGCAACTAAATCGATCAACATCTTATTCACAAAACTTCTTTCACATAACTCAAATTATACTTAACATAACTTAGGGCCTTCGCTTCGGGCTTCAATTTCTGCTAATTTGATTTTAATTGCTTCAAATGGAAAACAAAAATGGTTATATACAATGAAATGAAAAGGATGAAAATTTCTTTAAGTGAGATAATGCTTGAGAAACCTTCCATTTACAGGTTCTCCACCAACGAGATCTCCATTATGTTCCTGTAGCAGATAAGCATTATTTCCATGGTATGCCACAATTTTTAAAGGTCCTAGCCATAGATGGTCAAATTTCCCATGCTTTCCTCTGTCTTCATTCCCAGCATCCCATTTCAACACCAAATCCCCCACTTTGAAATCAACTTCCTTAGCATCCCTATCAAAATCCTTTTTAATCCTATCTTGGTGTAATTGAGAGTTGTTGAAGGATTTGTCTCTTGTTTGCTGGACATTGATTAGTTCATTTTTCCTCCTTTGAGTGGCATCTGGTTCAACATCTTTCTCTTGTAGCAATATCATCACTAGAAATCCTAATGAAGTAGGAAAAATTACCTCTGTGCCATACACAATCTGGAAGGGTGAAGTGGCAATAGACCTTTTAGTAGCGATCCTGTCAACCCATACTGCATGGATAAGCTTCTTGTGCCAATCCTTTTTGTTGTCTTGCAATAGTTTTTTAATAATTCTGGTCAAACTCTTATTGGATGACTCAACCAACCTATTACCTTGAGGGTAGTAATATGTGGAATGGACAAACATTATATTGTAATCACTTCAAAATTTTCCCATCTTTTTAGACTTAAATGTTGTTGCATTGTCTGTAATGATTTTGATTGGACAACCAAACCTAGACAAAATATTGTTCTCCAAAAACTGAATGATAACAGTATCCGTGGCTTGCCTTGTGGGAACTGCTTCAATCCACTTGGTGAAGTAATTTGTGGTTGTCAGTATCCACTTGTGCTAAGCTGAGGACTGTGGATGAATTTCTCTTATGAAATCAAGTCCCCATTGTCTAAAAGGTGCTTAAACAGAGATAGGCTTCAAGGGAAAAGGTTGCAGTTTTCTCTTCCCATAAAAAAATTGGCATTCATGACAGCTTGAAAATTCTTTGTAAACATCAGAAAAAATGCTAGGCCAATAGAAACCTGCCCTCAATATTTTGTGCACAATAGTTTTCTAATAATAGTGCCTTCCACAATCGCCTTTATGAAACTCTCTGATGGTTTTTTCTACTTCTTCCTCCAGCAAACAACTCGGCAAGGTTCCTCTTGGATCCTTCCAATACAAAGATTGATTTAAAATACAAAACTTTGATGTTTTTAGCTTCAAAAACCTGGCCTTAGTTTTTCTCAATTCAGGAGGAGCCTGCAAATTTCTCAACACATAAATAATGTCAGCATACCATGGAGAGTCAAGGAATTTTTGGGATACCGGAGGGACCTTTTCTTCTTTTGAATCTGTTGACAAATTAACAATGAAATTAATTCCCAAGAGCTCACAATTTGTCTGTGCCATCAACTTTGCAAGTCCCTGCCCCTTGATAAACTTTGTAGGTTTGATCTCAAGGTCATACTCCAACAACACAACTATCCACTTGTCCCCTTTTCCCTCAGGATCAGGCTGAGTTAAAATGTCCTTCACAGAATTGTTGGGCACATACGCGATGATATGAGAATGCAAGATATAAAATCTAAACTCCTTTAAGGCCTTGAATAGTGCATATGCCTGCTTTTCCATGATATCATACTTTAATGGGGAATCCCTCAATGTCCTTCTATAGTATTCTATATGCTTCTCAAAATTTTGTTCATCTTTTTGTAATAAAACACCAACAATGGTGTGATTTGAGGCAAAAGAAAACAATATAAAATATTTTGCAAAATTGGGTCTGACCAACACTGGGGCCTTGTTCAATACCACTTTAATATATTTAAAGGATTTTCTGGCTTAAGGGGTCCACTTTATCTCACTTCCCTTCTTGAGCATGTTAGTGATATGCTTTATGATTTCAGCCAGGTTAGGGATGAATCTTCTCAAAAAATTTACTTTTCCCAGGAAAGATTGCACTTCTTTCTTTCTTTTGGGTGTGCCAATTTTAAGGATTCCCTCAACTCTGCTAGGATCTATCTTTATTCCCTCCTTTGAAATAATGGGCCTAAACAAAATCCCTCTTCCATGCCAAAATTAGACTTCTTGGGGTTCAATGAAATTCCAAACTTTCTACATTTTTGAAAATTCCTTCTTAGATGTTTAAGATGCTCTTCATCAGAAACTGAATATACAATGATATCATTTAAGTAAATAACAATAAATTTATCTTTCTCATTAGCAAAGGCTATATCCATAGATCTTTGTAAAGTTGCTCCTGCATTCATGAACCCAAAAGGCATTTTGGCATACATGAAGGTGCCCCATGGTGTTGTAAAGGCTGTCTTTTCCTGATCATCAGGGTGTACCATGATTTGATTGTACCCAAAGAAACCATCTAGCATTGATATTTTTTGAAAACCAACCACTTTCTGTAGAATGTGATCCATCTTGGGCAGTGGGTAATTTTCCTTGAGAGATACCTTGTTCATATTTCTAAAGTCTACACATAATCTGATCTCTGCCCTTTTCTTCTTGACCGGTACCAGATTTTCCACCCACTTAGAAAATCTCAGAGATACTATGATCTTGGCTACAAACAACTTTTTTATCTCTTTTTCAATTAATGGTAGCAACAAAGGGTTAATTATTCTTAATTTCTGCTTGAAAATTTTATGATCCTCTTTGATTGGAATCACATGATGAATCACCTTGGTATCATAAAATTTTAGATCTTCATAACTCCAGGCAAAAACATCAGGAAATTATTTCATTAAATTGATATACCTTTGCTTGACCTCTGGGCTAAGTGTCTTGGATAGCTTGATGATATTGGGATCTTCCTGAGTGCCAATGTTGCAATATTCAACATCTCCATCATTTGCAGTAATTTTAGGACTCCTGGCCACATCATTGTTGTCAAAGAGTTTTTCTAAAGGGACCAGGTCTTTGGGAATGATGTTATTTTTTAGCTGCATTATATCCTTAGCAACAATCTCATTCTTGAAATAGCCATCATTTGCGAACACAACTGCATCTTCTTCTTCACCACAATAGTCTTCATCAATATTCAAATTTGCAAATTCACCATCTATCTTAAGGAAACTTTCTATTTGTTTATCATCTTCAAAAATCTGCCAGTACTTAATATTATTAGGCGTTGTTGGTCTGTTCTTGACCTCAAACTCATATCTTTTGTTAGGAAAAATTGAAATTTTGAAAACTGAGGCTGAAGTAGGCAGGGCATTAGCAATCTGATTCTGCCCCCTTGGAATCATTGAAAGGTTATACTCTGGAAATTCTTCAAGAATATCAAGTACTATATTCTTATAGGTTCTTAATCTAGGATGCTTTGCTTGATATATACCCTTTATCTAATTTATAATCAACTCATAATCTCCATGTACAACTATCCTCCTAGAACCCATTTATTTCAAAGTCTTCAATCCCAACACTAATGCCTCATATTAAGCCATGTTATTCATGCAATCAAAAGCAAGTTTATAAGAACAAAGTTTTGTACCTTATTAGGGGGGTTAATCCACATACCAACCCCTGCTCCTTCTCTGCTGGGAACTCCATCAAAGCTCATATTCCACATTTCTTTTTCTGCTTTGTTTTTCTGATCTGAAATTTTCTCTGTTTGCTGATCAGGTTTGTCTTTGATATCCATATTAGTCTTTGGCACCTCCTCTTCAAAACTCAAATCATTAAAGAAAATAGAAGAACCAATCTCAGTTTCCACATAATAAATGGGATGGTTGTTTGGCTAGGATTTGTTACTAACCATGTATTTGAGCAACACTTACCTGTACAGCCTCCTATCTTGACCAAAAAAATGGATAGTAGCGTATGAAATATCCATTTGCAAGGTCCCTTTCAACTTTGCAGCCCATGACATAGATAACATCATGCCAAAGTTAGGAGGGATATCAGCAACCACTACATCCATGACCATATTTTTTGTTGGAATTTGAGACAAAGATACCACCATATCTTTGATTATGCCCAAGCACTTCACCTTCCTTGAATCAAAGGAGAAGATATCTTTGTAAGGCCTTGTAATGTCCAGGCCCAATTGGTCCATGACCACCTTGGGCATCCTATTATGGGATGATCTTGAATCCAACATAGCATTATGCAAAGTCATATCATGAATATTCAAACTAACATAGAAAGGAGGGACCTCATCAGCCTCACTACTCTCCTCTACACATTGGCCAAACAAGATGGTAGGATGATCATCTTGTATATTTAAAGTATCATAAGTTTTTTCCATCTTGAGCATCTTAATGATTTGATTTCTATATTCACTATTCTTTATCAGCTCATTGAATGGAACAAAATTTTTAATTTTGTCCATCTCACTTTCAAAATTAAAGGAAGATGAGGTTTATTCAACCTCTTTGATGACTGGCTCCTTTCTTGTTTCAGGTACTTTCTTTGGAGGTTCTTCCTTCTTCTTTCCTTTCTCCACAACATCCTTTGCGACATACTCCTTTTTAGGCTGACTTGAAGAAGGTGTATTATTTTGAGATTCTTTGGTAGAATTTCCCTTTGGAGGATTTGCAAGCACCTTTTTGTTTCGAAGATTATATTGTTTCTGGAATTGCATGAAAACAAAGATTTAATCAAATGAAGAAAAGGAATTAACTTTTAAAGAAATTCTCCAGCAGTATTCAACAATTGTTTCTAACTCTCATGAGACACACTGATGCACATTAACAGAAAGGGACTGAACTGTAACAACAAATGTATTCTAGAAATGAATAAAATCACACAACTGTAAATAATCACAACAGTTAATCTAAAACTCAAAACAGAGGGGAGTCTGTGAGGAAGGTGGGCCCTTTCCTTCTCACTGAATGCACTCGAAAAGACTACAGTCGGTTGGAGAAACTCAAATCACTTTATTTATTATATCGCCAGAATGTTTAGATACAAAATACTTTTCTTCACTCTCTATTCCACAGCTAATCTCCGGTACCAATGATTACAAAATATCTGCTATTTAAAGACAGAGTCATTCAGTTGAAATGGACTCAGAAGAGCCTTGAGAATCAGAGATTCTCAAGGTTTTCGTATGATATAAAGGATCTGTCATCATTAAAAAATCTGGAAATGATCTTGATCACCAGCATGAGCCAAAATGTGTAACAACATTGAGGATCAGTCTTCAAGATTCATATTTGAATGATATACCAGGTTCCAGGATCGGTGGGCATCTGTTGCAGCAAGTGTAACAACTTCCAGGAAGGGTGTGCAGTTGCTGTAGTCATGTAACAACATGCATAACTGACACACCTCTGGTGTAACAACAACGGTCTTTCTTCAAGACTTGGCTGTTCTACACATTTTGATCATTAGTTTCACATTCATGGGTAAAATATGAGAAACACTACCAATCAAACATGTTAAGTAAATAAGAATATAAAATAAAGATCAATGATTCATACCTTGGGAAAAAGGGTCTTAGCAAACATTATAGTAGGCATTTAGCATAGAAATGATAAGGTTGAATGAGAAAAAGATGTAGTGAAAAAGGGACATTTATGTGTCCTAACATGCCCCCCAACTGAAGACATTGCATGTCCTCATGAAAAACACATTCAAGCCTTACTCTGAATCTGAGTCAGGGAAGTGACTCCTCCAGTGCAAATTGCTAAGACAAAAACTGTCATGAGATTCTTCATTTGCAAGTCTGAATCCACTGCTCCTTACCATAGCCTCGATAGATTTTGATACCTTTGACCCCTTTGTATACGCTGAATGAGGCATCCAAAAACAATGAAACCTGAGTCCCATCCACTGATGCCTACACGTTCTTATGTAATACTTATTCTTTCTCGACTGAGAATGTGGCCGGTTCTTCAGCATGACCACTGACTGGTACTTTCACTATTTTATACCTTGCTTGAAAATAAATATTACCACATGCATATCACTTGTGCTCTTCAGTCATAACAATTGCTGCCTATGCTAATATATACAAAGTTGACTCCTCTGGGTTTTTCTGTCGAGAAACCTGTAATTCCTTCTTTAGGGAAGCCAACTTTGCTTTGAGGTTGTCATTTTCCTTCATCAGTTCAGTAATCCTGGAATTTTCTGTACTCTTGATCTTCTTCTCAATTTGAGCAAACAGCTGAGCAAGTGGCACATCAACATTATCCTCACTATTTTGTGTAACTGGTTCTTGTGTAACAACTAATTTTGGCATGAATAGTTCTTGTGGGACAGTCTCTTCCTGGGTAACTGGTTCTTGTGTAACAACTAATTCTGGTATGACTGGTTCCTATGGGACAGTCTCTTCCTGGGCAGCTGGTTCTTGTGTAACAACTAATTCTAGCATGATTGGTTCCTGTGGGACAATATCTTCTTGGGTAACTGGTTCTTGTGGAACAACTAAGTTCTGGGAAGAGGATGGTTCTTGTGTCACAGTCATGTTGTTGGAAGAGACCAGTGTTGGTGAAAGAGTCACTTCTTTAACAATGGAGGATAATGGATGAAGAATGGGTATTGCCTGTTCCATATTCTTCCATCCAATTGCTGCTTCAGTAGATGTCACTGACCTAGTTCTCCTCCTAGGTAGAATAGAGTCAAAAACATGGGTTTTCCTTTTCTTTTCTTTAGGAGGAGGGCGTTCTTGAACAACCAGACAAGGAGGAAAATCTGCAATGCTGGGGTTTGGTATAATCTGTGCTTCATCACTCGAAGTGTGATGCACAAAATCATCAAGCAGAGTCGATGATTCTGTTGTAATTCATGTACATTCAGTTTGCAGTGATAAAATGGTTTCTTGAAATTCCTTGCACAAGGTAAAACCCATAATACATACATCCACAAAATCAATTATACGCTCACTCAGTTTTGTATCATTGATGTCAAAGTCTAGCAGGGTCTGAGCATCAACAAAATTAGGACACTCTGTCACAACAACAAGAGGGTTTTTAGGCGCGTCTGGTGCAAATCTGTTGATGCCTCTTTGAGATTGTTTTCTAGTTTGACGTTTTCTTTTCTGAGATGATTCACTGGCAGTGACAGTAGGGGATTGAATGATTGTTGCAGCAATAGGAGGGTTTTGAGTTTCTTCTGGTGCAACTCTGTCGATGTCTCTTTGATATTTGCTTCTGGTTTGACGTTTTATTTTCTGAGACGATTCACTGGCAGTGACAGTAGGGGCTTGAACGACTGTTGCAGTAGATCATTCTGACCTTTTTCTCTTCCTAGGTAAAGTATATACAGAAGCAGTGGTTTTCCTTTTTTTAGCTTTAGGAGTAGGAGGGAGTTCTTCAATAATAGATGTTGTAGCTGAGGGCTGAGGCTCATGATTTGGTCCTATTAAAACACTAATCATAAGTTAGTTGGTTAGTTAAGTTAACCTAACTTTTATACAGTTACATGATAGTTATGGTCTTTTGTATTATATATGTACATCTATGTACATGATTATTTACATAAGCATTGATGAATAGAGTATGCCTTTTCTGCCATTCTTTAGTTATCTCCGTTCATCATGGTTTTTTTGATTGCTTCTATTATTTCCATTATATTTATGTTTTTTTCTTCATTATGAATCTAACAGTGGTATCAGAGCATGATACTGATCTTATGGGCCTGGTAGTAGGTAGACAAAATCTGAATTGTTGCTATGTTAAAAGTGAAGCTGGTTTTCTGATCTGTCTCTGAGTTTTCGTGTAGGAGAATCTGTTTGAGGAGAGATCCCGCCCATAACAAAGGTAGGGGAGAGTGATAGAACCATTGTTGTCCTAGTGTAAGTGGGCGTATATGACATCTGTGGAGATCGCTAGTTTGCAATAGAGAGAACATGTGCATGGTTTCGTTAAAACCCAGAGAGGGGATCCGCTGCAGCAAAAAATAACGGATCGAGGAGAATGGTGCACATTTCAGCCGTTGAATATCTGATAGCCCATTTTTTGACGGGGTCCTTTCGCTTGTCATATAATCTGAGCGAATAATAACACTATTGGTGATAACTTTGCTTTGTTTGGTTCATTATTGCAGTTGTATCCAAATCCCGCTTGTGAAATGGTTTTTCTACCAGGGTTTGGGATCGTTTTATATGTCGTGCTCACCCACAGAAACTGTTGAGGAAAAGGTATTCGTTGGATAGTCTGAAGCAATGAAATTGAGTTGTATGAAAGAAGGCTTTTTTGGACCGCAATACCAATCATGAAGTCTGTGAGTAAGTATACAGTAGCGTGATTTTGGATTCTCGTGGTCCATCAAGAAGGCATTGACTTAAAGACGAGGAATCATTGAGAATAGTGATACTCTACAAGAAGATTGAGGAAGCCACTGTGCATAGGAGTTTTTGGTAAAGGGAAGGTCGCACGGAATATTCACGGTCAAAGTGATAGAGGAAAGAAAATATCATGGTAAATATTCACCATGTAACCCTAAGAAAATAGGTGAAATGGTAAAGTAGTAAAAAAAAGATGCATTGAGATCTTATTACGGGACAATTATAATGTTGGAGAGTTAGAGAGTTATAATGCTTTTATGTTATTATCTTTTATTTTTATTTTTTGGAAAAGTGGCATGTAAATAAGTTATAAAGCTGTTCATAAACAATATTAAAATATTGTTTTATGAGGGCTATAGCTTGCAAGATCCCTTAAAAAAAACTTTTGGAGTGACAAGTCATATAGCTTGCAAGATCCCTTAACATGATAAGTCATTAAGTTTATTAAAAAAAAAAAAAAAAAGGTGTATTTCAAGGAAGCATAAGGAGTTATAAGAATGCTCGCAATTGCACAATTGTTTAATTGTTTGTAATTGGAGTTATAAGGGTTTGTTATTTGAATACTTTTTGTAAAGGTGTTATAAGTAGTTTTTGGAAGTTATAAGAAGACTTTTTGTAAAGGTGTTATAAGGAGTTTTTGGAAGTTAGAAGGAGTCCTCCTTGACCCACTTGAAATTGAATAAGGGGGTCTCTATTAGGATCTTTGTGTGCGTAGTTTTTTTGGCATTCATGCAAAGGAACGATTTCTGTTCGCATGCACAACAAGATATAGAATTGAACTTTTTGGCATCAACATACAAACAAATGGCAAGAATTGAAGACATATTTACAATATTGCGCACATTAATTAACTCAACTACGAAATCTACAATCTCAATAAACAAGCGCACTCTTAATACAATGATTACTTGTTTACAAGTAACACACAAGAAGATTGATATGTTCAAACATCAAAACAAGTTGTTTTCTGATGAGTTAAGTTTGATTCGACAACAACAATGTGATTACAACAACCAAAATGGCATCAAGGATGAAAATAATGAAGACATTTAGTTGACTAGTGATGACAGTCATAAACATGAATATCAGTTAGATGAAGTCCCTAGGTCATAAAAAGTTGTGGATAAATGTATTGTTTGACCATGGGAAAAATTGCAATTTAAACGAAATCGATATGGACTAGGATATGTACAGGATGCTGACAACCTTTTTCATTTTCCTAATTATTGCGAACCTATTTGCTTTGTGAGTGGAGGTTTTTTGAATGATGATAAGACGACAGAGCTTGTGGATATTGGTAAGGAACAGGTACATGATATATCTGATTATGATGTTGCTAATCGGTCGGATAAAGAACCCATATAGTGCAAACACTGTCACAGGTTTGGCCATGATAAGTCAAACTGTTTTGATCTTCACCCATGCAAATTTTGTGGGAAGACAAATCATCCCTCAGTAAGGTGCCAAAAGCGCAAGAGGAAACAAATTCATTTTGAATGGTTAGGGAATTGGCATTGGCATTTGGAAGCCAATTTATTGGAGCAATATTATCATCGGATTTATACACAAGTACAATCGTACTTGATTGGAGATATTTCTACAGTTGATGGACATGAATGTTTTTCAAGATTTGCTGATTTAGGGTATGATTGAGGCCCAATTGATGTAGTCTTATGAGTTGAAGATTGAGTCTTCAGACTCCGCCGGAAGATAGTTTGATGTGTTGGATCTCTTCTTGGCCATACTTGCGAATGATAGTCAAGGGAATTGGAACCACTTGTCCCTGACAGGGGGGAAATCTAGTTGAGTCAGGTTCCAAGTTTGATTTTGAGTTAGGTTCCAAGTTTGATTTAGAGCCTGTGGACAAATGATATTGTTTTTGATATGGTTTGTGGTCATCTTAAAACCACCAATTGAGCAGAAGACATGAAGTTCTGCTTGTTATATTTTCAGATTTTTGATCCTTGAGCTCTTGCTAGTTTATGGTCAACTTAAAACCATGCCATTTAGTAGAAGAAATCAACTTCTGCTAGACATTCAGTTTGTGGTCATCCCGAAACCACCAAATTGGTTTGTGGTCATCCTGAAACCACCAGATGAGTTTGTGGTTAACCTTAAATGACCAATTTAGTAGAAGACATCAACTTCTGCTATTTTTTTTCAGAGTTCAGAGAGCATCTTCAGCCAACCCTCTGAATATTCGCTTGACACATGTGATCGTCAAGTAGTGATAGTTTTTCAGGAAAGAACGAACTTATAGTTAAGGGGGGATGTTAAAACACTAATCATAAGTTAGTTGGTTAGTTAAGTTAACCTAACTGTTATACAGTTACATGACAGTTATGGTCTTTTGTATTATATATGTACATCTATGTACATGATTATTTATAGAAGCATTGATGAATAGAGTATGCCTTTTCTGCCATTGTTTAGTTATCTCCATTCATCATGGTTTTTTTGATTTCTTCTATTATTTCCATTATATTTCTGTTTTTTTCTTCATTATGAATCTAACAGGTCCAAGGATTGCATTGTTAACTGCTGGCTCAAGCACAACCGCATGCATAGGGTTTAGTTGTTCTGTTTCAACTCTGTCGATGCTTTTCAGAGTGGTGTTAGAGTTGCTTCTAGTTTTGCATTGGCTTCTTGAAGTCGACTTACCGGTAGTTACAGTGGGGGATGTTGTTGCAGCTGAGGGCTCAAGATTTGGCTGCTCAGGGTTGGCCATAACAACATGCATAGAATTTGGTTGTTCTTCCACTTCAGGTAATGGGTCATTAGGAATTTCCATTCCTCTACGAATCAACAACCCTATCAATATGTGATTGGAAAGAAAATTCATGGGGTGCTTTGATCTCTTTACAAAGTGAGCCATATTATGCAAGGAATGAAGAAGGTAATAATGGATGTTTATTATCTTCTGATGTCTCAAATGTGACAATAGTATAAAATCAGGAAAATAAACTACTTGATATCTTCCTTCGCATGTAATGTTCCTTTTTACAAATTCTGATACTTTCCCCCATGTTTCTAGTAAGGAACTTACATCTGCACCTCAACCCTTGGTCTCAACTTGCTCATTGTCCACAAGAAAGTCCTTTTGTGCATCGAGAAGATGTGCTTTTCTGTTAAACCATCTTTCTCCTATGGTCAGCAACCCTGTGACAACAACCATGCTTTATTCTGTCACAGGCCTCACCCTATGCACCATTGACTACTCTTCTGTGATATTCTAACTGAACTCCAATACCTCTTCTTCATTAAACCCCTACAACTTCTTAAAATAAGAAATCCAGCCAGCCTGCAGAAAAATTTGGTAAACATCTCCGTATAGCAGTAATGCATCCAGATTTTCTGGTTCATACCTCATGGATGATCCTCCCATGACATCGTTTGAGAGTCTAAACAATAAAAATGGAGGAGAAACAAGCCCCTAAAATAGAGACACAACAAGTTTGAATGGGAATTGCATAAAGAACACAGTGTCTCAGCGAAAAATAAATGTGGTCGAAAGGTGGCGGAGGTGAATATAAATGGGGTTTGATTGTTATGACATCGTAGATTTTATTTCCCCCCCAACTAATCTGATTGGCTCATGGTTCAATGAATTTAGGACAACTGATAGGTAATAGTTAAATCTTTCTTCCATATGTACATCACTTTGACACATAGGATTAGTAATGTACCTCATAACTTACCGCACGAACTGATCTGTTGGAATAAATGCACTATTCAACTACCATCTGATGCACGTGGCATAGTTGCAATGATGAGAGATGGCTCGGGAACATGAGAAATGATGATATGACAAGTGTAGCATAGGTGGAGTCCTTTCTTTGGTTGACCAGTTGGAAATGTGTGGATGTAGAGTCAAGTAATGATGAAGCGGCGTGTTTTGACAGAGAGAGCATGAAGTCATTTGGAGAATGGCGGAAATCTTCACAAAAACAATAGAAATGACAAAACAACAGTGTTTCAATCATGGAAAGATAGCGGAGCTGGAATGATTGATGGAGTATCAGTATGTATTTTGGTCGGAATGGTGGAATTAGATGGAGCAACATGTACATCGGCCAAATTGGCGGAAAATAGTGTAACAACATGTAAGAAAAAATAGTCGGGAAAAAATGGTGTAACAACATGTAAAATGACCATTTCGTTGGAAAGAGGTGTAACAACATGTAACCCGGCCGAACACAGAATCCCTTAGTATTGAGGAAGTTTTTCAACTTCCAAAAACTAATCCTTCGACTTCCTTTGCTGTAATATACCTTGTTGTTCATCAATCCATCTACACAGAAGTAACTGCCTGATACCTTTCTAGGCTGAATTTATTAGCATAGAAAAGAAACATAAAAAATTTAAGCAAAAACAGAAAAATTTAAATTCGCAGAGTTTATTTATATACAAGGTGTTATTGAAAAGTGAAAATTTCTAAGGTTCAGAAAGGGAAGGAGCAATCTCCTTTCCCTTTGAAAATTGATAATCTGTATCAGCTGTACATCTGGATTTAAATTTGGCTTTGGAAAGTGGACGCTGATACAGACGCAAGCGATGACCATTTGCAAGTAACTGTGTATTGGATCCATCAATAGTGATTAATCTGACTGTCCCATTGGGAAAAACAATGTCTACCTAATAAGGTCCCAAACATCTTGTACGCAACTTACCCTGAAATTATTTAAAGCGCAAATCATACAACAGAGCCCAATCTCCCTTTTGAATAATTTCTTCTTGATGACTCAGTCATGCCACTTGGTTCTTTGTTGTTGAATTATTGTGGTTTGATGAATAGTGTCCAAACGTTTTTCATCCAACTCATTTAACTAATGCAGTCTAGCCTTATGTGCTACAATCAAGTCTAGATTGACTTCTGATGTAGTTCTTAGGGTTTTGATCTCGAACTCAATGGGAAAAATAGCGATCTTCCCATATACCAGTTCATAAGGAGAAAAACCAGTTGTGTTCCTCCAAGTGGTTCGATAATCCCATAGGGCTTCATGCAATCTATCAGACCAATCTCTACGGTGTTCCCTCACTATTTTAGTAAGAATAGATTCTATTACTTTGTTTGTACTTTACACCTGCCCATTACCTTGGGGATGATACGGAGAAGCTGTTCTATGCAAAACATAATATTTTTTGAGTAGGGCTTCAAAATTATGTGATGTGAAAGGTGGTCCCCCATTAGTTACTAATTCTCTGGGAACTCCAAACCTAACAAAGATATATTCAAAGAAAAATTCTAAGACAACTTCTTCTAAGGCCCTGATGAGTGCTTTTGCCTCAACCCACTTGGTCATGTAATCTGTGCATACCAATATATAGAATTTATGATTAGAAGGTGGGTTAATGGGACCTACAAAATCTATGGCCCATCTCTCAAAAGGATCTAACACTACTTGAGGTTGGAGAGGCATCTCATCCCTATGATTTGGCTGACCCATGCGTTGGCAACTGTCACAGGCTTGGACATACTTCCTTGCATCTTGAAATATTGTGGGCCAGAAATAGGCCATCCTCAAAATTTTATGCCCAGTCCTTTTATCAGCAAAATGACACAAAATTTTATTCCCAGTCCTTTTATCAACAAAATGACCCCCACAAGGGCCATCATGGAAATCTTTAAGTAGATCATAAACTTTATCATCTCTCACACATCTTCTGATTTATTGATCCAAGCCTATGTAAAAAAGGTATCCTCCTATCCAACTATACCGAGCACTCTTCTGAATTATCTTCCTTCTTTCTGGAGGAGATAGATGTGGAGGTACCTTTCCTGCAACCAAATGATTAGAAATGTCTGCATACCAAGGTGAGTGAGCAGATACTGCAAACAAATGTTCATATGGAAAGGAATCAACTACAGGTGAATTATCATCATTTATATTCAATCTTGAGAGAAAATCAACAACCACATTTTCTTTTCCTGGTCTATCTACTATAGTGATGTCAAATTCTTGTAGTAATAAAAACCATCTTGTTACTCAAGAATTAGTAATAGGTTTATTCATCAAATATTTAAATGATGAATGATCAGTATGAATAAAAGTAGAATAACCAGTGAGATAATGCATGAATTTATTGATCTCATAAACTACTGCCAATAATTCTCTTTCTGTAACTATATAATTTAACTCAGTAGGAGCCAAGTTCTTGCTGATATAGTAGATAGCATAGGGATCTTTGTCCTCCTGTTTCCCCAACACTGCACCAATTGTAGTATCAGAGGCATATGAAGAAATGTGAAATGGCAGAGCCTAATTGGGCCCTGTCAAAATGGGAGTTGTGGACAATTTATGTTTTAGATCTGCAAAAGACAATTCACACTTGTCAGTCCAACTAAATTCCACATCTTTTGTTAATAGAAAAAATAAAGGAGTGGAAAGTTTGGATTTTTTTTTAATGAATCTCCTGTAATATCCAGCATGTCCTAAAAACCTTCTTACCTCCTTCTGAGTTGATGGATTTGGAATGTCCAAAATTACCTGGATTTTGGCTGGGTCTACCTGAATTCCTGCATAAGAAATGAAGTGTCCCAACACCACACCTTCGCTCATAATAATATGACACTTTTCTGTACTTAGAGAAATATGAGACTGTATACATCTTTTCATTACTTTTTCTAGATTATCTAAAGCTTCATTGAAATCAGTACCATAAGGTGTAAAGTCATCCATAAATATTTCCATACAGTCATTTACCATATCAGAGAAAATACCAATTACAGCTCTTTGGAAAGTGGTTGGTGCATTACACAAGCCAAATGGGAGAACCTTGTAGGAAAATTTACCCTAAGGGGTGGTAAAGGTGGTCTTATCTTGGTCTTGTAGAGTAATGGTTATCTGGTTATAGCCACTAAATCCATCTAGGAAAGAGAAAAACATTTTCCCAGATAGGTTGTCTAGAACCTGATCAATGATTGGCAGAGGGAAATGATCCTTCTGCGTTTCCTTATTCAAGGCTCTATGGTCCACACACACTCTCCATTTACCATTATTTTTAGGCACAATAACCAATGGTTAAATCCACTCATTGTCTGATATAGGGTAGATTTATCTGGCATTTAGAAGTTTATGGAGTTCTTCCTTAACAATCTCTTTAATATTAGGGTTCATCCTCCTTTGGGGTTGGAAAATGGGTCGACATTCTTCCTTAATTTATATATGGTGGGTGCATAGTTCCGAGGAAATTCCTTTCATATCCATGTAATCTCAGGCAAATTCTTCTTTATGTTCAATCAATAACTTCATCAAACAACGAGTTTCAGCAGAAGATAAATCATGATTGATGTTTAGGGTTTTTCTAGGTTTGATTTCTATAACGATGCTATTAGAACTGACTTTAGGAAATAATTTAGTTGTTTCATCATCTTCTATTGCAACTGAATTAATTTGATTTACAATAGTTTCAGAGAACATCTCTGGGCTCACTCCTTCCTCGACAGTAGGGTCGAAGATTCTACTCAATTGATGGTACGTGTTTTGTGTAATAGTAGAGGGGTCACTGATAAAGCTATTGATTAGATCATCCTTTGTCTCATATTTGAAACTCAGGTCTTTTCCTATGTGTTATTGGATAAATCCATAAGTGCGGACACAAACCGATCTCCCTAGATCCACCTGGATCTAGAACAAAGCAAGACAGAATATGACTCTTTCCCTAGATTCTAACCATTGAATTAAATAAGAGGCAAGAACAAGGAACATACTTTATTAACGCTTCCTTTGGTCTTTGTTGCTCCCGCTTCGCTCCAATGCTCTCGTACATTCAAGACCAAAACAATACAAACAAAGTGGAGTGAAGAAAGCACAATCTATTCAATAGTGAATCTATGTATATGATCAAGGAGTTATACAATAAAGTGGAACTAACTTTATGGGAAAGGGACATATTACTGTATCATATTGATGGAAAGTAAAGATTACAACCTGAGCCTTGATGTTGCAAACTTCCTTTCAATGGCCCTTGGCTCCGACACACACACTTGCTCACTTGCATGAAGAAGATCAACCACTTTTGATAAACTTGCTGGCGTTTCCTAGCTGCTGTAGCATCAGTCCTTCACATAGTCTTTCACCAATTCTCCAATGTCTTGCTTAACCTTGTTTGCTTCTAACTTTTTCCATGAGAATTCACTCAATATATAGGAGAGAATGAATTAGTTGCTTGGATAGGAATGATCCCAAAATATCAGGGAATCCAGTACTAGGATAACCATTCGAATGCCATCTCATCCTTCTAGAAGATTCCCTTCTATAATCTTCGAGAATTCATCTTTTTCCCTTCTTTAGAAAGAGTTCGCACCCTAGCAGTTCAACACAGTGCGAACTTCTCGCAGCCTGGCTTAAGGCAGCCTGCGAGAATCATGTATTCTCGTAGGAAAATGTACTAGCAGCCTGCGAACAATCTTCAAAAATGTGATTTCTGGAAAGAGATGAAGGTAACTTTTCTCAGGAGAAAGTTCTAATGAAGAGCCTGAATACACCATCATCAATACATCATCATGATGACCAAAATCATGGGTAACAGAATGCCCCCCAAAGTATGAGGTTGGAACTAGTGACAGCTGATATACTTTGTAAGCTGCATGTGTGTGTCGGGAACCAGGAGCACATCTAATCAGAAACCTGCGAACAACTAAGCATCTGCAGAATATCATATATACCAATTCTGAGGTAGGCATTCCAATGGGGATCTAGAGCAAAGCAAGATAGAATATGACTCTTTCCCTAGATTCTAACCATTAAATTAAATAAGAGGAAAGAACAAGGAACATACCTTATTAACGCTTCCTTTGGTCTTTGTTGCTCCCGCTTCGCTCCAATGCTCTCATATAGTCAAGACCAAAAAAATACAAACCAAGTGGAGTGAAGAAAGCACAATCTATTCAATAGTGAATCTATGTATATGATCAAGGATTTATACAATAAAGTGGAACTAACTTTATGGGAAAGAGACATATTATTGTATCATATTGATGGAAAGTAAAGATTACAACCTAAGCCTTGATGCTGCAAACTTCCTTTCAATGGCCCTTGGCTCCGACACACACACTTGCTCACTTGCATGAAGAAGATCAACCACTTTTGATAAACTTGCTGGAGTTTCCTAGCTACTGTAGCATCAGTCCTTCACACAGTCTTTCACCAATTCTCCAATGTCTTTCTTAACCTTGTTTGCTTCTAACTTTTTCCATGAGAATTCACTCAATATATAGGAGAGAATGAATTAGTTACTTAGATAGGAATGATCCCAAAATATCAGAGAATCCAGTACTAGGATAACCATTCGAATGCCATCTCATCCTTCTAGAAGATTCCCTTCTAGAAGCTTTGAAAATTCATCTTTTTCCATTCTTTAGAAAGAGTTCGCACCCTAGCAGTTCAACACAGTGCGAACTTCTCGCAGCCTGGCTTAAGGCAGCCTGCGAGAATCATGTATTCTCGCAGGCAAATGTACTAGCGGCCTGTGAATAGTCTTCAAAAATGTGATTTCTGGAAAGAGATGAAGGTAACTTTTCTCAGGAGAAAGTTCTAATGAAGAGCTTGAATACACCATCATGAATATCTCATCATGATGATGAAAATCATGGGTAACACTATGGTTAGCACAAATAGAGCGCTTTCATCCTCAATGTCCATCCATAAATAATTTTTGGGTTCCACACTGGGTGTAGCATGAGGATAAAGGGTAAGTTTCTTGGTATAATAACCATGAGAGATGGTCATTGAACCAGATCTACAACCAATGAAAGAATTAGATGTAGCTAACCATGGTCTTCCTAGAATTAGAGTGTGGCCCCCCTGACGGGTTTTAGGTTGCAATAGGACAAAATCAACAAGATACTCCCATGAATCAACTGAAATAACTAGATCATCGATTACTCCTTCTGGTCGGATAGTAGAACGATCAAATAATTCTAAAACAATAGGAGTAGGTTGGACTTGCATTCTGAGTTGCAGTAATTGTGTCATCTCTATTGGCATAATGCTAATTGCTACTCCTAAATTAACTAACACATGGGGAATAAATGTCTGTCCAATTTTGACAGTGACTGTAGGGTTTCCTAGGTCGCCATATTTAATAGGTGGGGTTTTGCCTAACATCAATTCAGACAATTCTCCCACTATGTGTACTGTGAGGGGGTCCCTAGGTTTCCTTCCAGGCTTTTTGATACAAAGGTCTTTCACAGTCTTCGCATAAATAGGGACATCCCTAATCGCTTGCAATAGTGGAATATTAACATGCATATTTTGCAATTCTCCTAAGAGATTGAAGGATGGTAATTCCATAGGTTTGGTAATTTCCAGTCTTTCAGGGAATGGGGGGTGTTCTAATTCTACGATAGGTTCATCATTTTCTTCTATATCAACATATAGTTTTCCCCCCGATTCCTTGTCTGATTCTGAATATGGAGCATCTTCAATTATTGGCTCGACTATTCTCCCTGATCTTAATTTTATCTCATCACAAGGCATACGGGTAATAGACAGAGCTGACACATTGTGTATATCAATATTTTGAACGACCTTATTATTTGGATTTGGGTTAGGTTGCACAGGCATCTGAGTTTGTAAGGGAGGATTGTTCTGTGGGGAATTGGGAAGTAACTGCATCTGTTGCTGTTGGTATTGGGGTTGGAACTATTGTTGATAGGGGTTCTGTTGGTGATGGTTTTGATAAGTAAGTTTTTGTTGAGGTCCTCTCCAATATGGGTTCCATTTCCCATGGTGATTATGTTGTTGGGGAATAGGTAACCATGCATTGGGATCCTAATAAGGAGGTGGCATATGATTTGGAGGGGGGACATTCATTTGGCCATATTGAAGCTGATTGTTCACATTATTCCAATAATAAGTGCTGCAGGAGAGAATTGAGGGTTTGTAACTTGACCTCATGGCTGCCATTGTCTTCTCTTTGTTATTAGATAGACATCCTCTGCTTCCTCATTAGTTTCCTTCATTGATTCTTTTACACCTGGTAGGGAGGGACATTTGTTAGTGGCATGATCTAATTCACAAATAAGACATACCTAGACATTGTTCAGTGGGCACTCCCATGGTGGATGTTTGTCTCTGCATTTCAGAGAGAAAATGGACAATGCCTGATCTGATTCTGCTTATTTCTGTTTGATATGCAGAGTATCAATTTGTGAAGCCAAAGAGTTAATCATTTCCATTTTGAAGCCTTCTAATAGATTACCTATTTCTGCTCTTGTTTCCCCTCCATTGGTTGATTTCTGTACCCTTGAAAAAGTGGTATCCCTGGTAGCTAAATTATTCCTTGTAGATCCTCGAGAGAATCTCTTACAAATATCTACAATGTCTTCATATGATTTCTTAGATATATCTCCCTTGCCAAGCATATTCAACATATCTAAACAATCATCTCTAACTCCTTTTAGCAAAATAGTTTTCAGAATTTCCTTACTCACATCCGGATGTCCTGACCTTTGTAGATTATACTGGAGTCGCTCCACAAAATATTGAATGGTCTCGTCATCCTTCTAAGACATATTGAACCGCTCCTCTTTTCGTTCCCTCATTCGCCAGTAGTCTTGGTTCTTGTTCAAGAAAATTTGCCTCATTTGTCCCCATGTTGAAATATTCTCTCCTCCAAGGCTCATGAACCATCTTAACGCATTACCCTTCAATGTAGCTGGAAACAATTTAAGCTTTTGCATAGTGGTAGTGTAGTCATAGCTTCTGCACAGAATATCAAATTCAAACATAAAATCATCTGGATCCTCAGTAGATAATCCATGGAAATTTGGTAGGGCTGAGAGAGGTATGTTCTTCATAGGAGCTATCCCCTATGTGGGAACATTAGTAATAGGAAAGACCAGGGTAGAGATAGTAGTTTCACCATTTGCCTGATCTTCATTGTTCAATGGATTCTCATAGTGGAACTCTTCTTCATTATCTCCTTGATTTTCCATATGTGCTCTTTCTATCCACTCAATATGGAAAGCATCCCACTCCTCTTTAGTGACTATCTGTCCATTGTTTTGATAAACAACTTCCTCTGGATTTTCCCTGTTTCGAGCTACACTTTCTTGATCTTCAATATTCTCCAGTGTTGCGTGCTGATTTGTTGGTGACAAATCTTCAGCTTCAGCCCCTGATAAAATGATGTTTCAAAGTGGGGTAGTTCTGATGACTGAGGAATATGTCTTCTTGGAGGATTTGAAGGGTGAAATGTATATCCCGAAGAATAATCTGCTCTGGCTATAATATCATCAACAAAGGTTGGTCTCCCCAATGCAAGATTCCTTCCACCATGTCCTCGGGCACCTGTAGGGTTAGTATTGTTAGGGATACATCCTCTTGTTCCTCGATTCATGCAGAATACTCATTCCTAAGAAAAAGAAAACTAATGTGCTTACAAGAATCTATAATTATCTTCCCCGACAATGGCGCCAAAATGTTGGGCACTTTAATTGTCTAAATAAATAGGTAATTAAGGTGTTCAATATAAATTGTCAAACCCAGGGAAGTTTTGTTATTGTAAGATAATTGTGCACAGTCTATGCTAGATTATGAAAGAAACATTAATCAAATTGCAGTAAGGTAAACTAAAAGAAAAAAATTTGAAAAGATGAACACTAACACAAGTTGCTGACACAGCTAGAGTTCTAATCTATTGTTGCAGAATTGGAATCACACTTGCATAATTGAAATCTAATTTCCAGGAGTAGATATTGATGAGTGTATAAGAATCCTGGATTATCTAATCTATTCGAATTTTCTATATTACTCTTGCAGAAGGAAGTTCTGTGCTAATTGCTAAAAGGAAGTCTACTTAATTGCAAAAGGAAAATTCACATTTCTAATCACTTTTGCTTGAAAACATAGATTTAATCTAATGCAAAAAAGGAATTAACTTTCAAAGCAATTCTCCAGCAGTATTCAACAATTGTTTCTAACTCTCATGAGACACACTGATGCACATTAACAAAAAGGGACTGAATTGTAACAACAAATGTATTATAGAAATGCATAAAATCACACAACTTTAAATAATCACAATAGTTAATCTAAAACACAAAACAGAGGGGAGTCTGTGAGGAAGGTGGGCCCTTTCCTTCTCACTGAATCCACTCAAAAAGACTACAGTCAATTGGAGAAACTCAAATTTTTTTCTTTATTAAATTACTAGAATGTACCAATACTTTGGAGAAACTCAAAATACTTTGCTTCACTCTCTATTCCACAACTAATCTCTGGTACCAATGATTACAAAATCTCTTCTATTTAAAGACAGATTCATTCAGCTGAAACAGACTCAGAACAGCCTTGAGAATCAAAGATTCTCAAGCTGTTCGTATGATATAAAGGATCTGTCATCATTACAAAATATGGAAATGATCTTGATCACTAGAGTGAGCCAAAATGTGTAACAACATTGAGGATCAGTCTTCAGGATTCAGATTTGAATGATATACCAGCTTCCAGGATCGGTGGGCATCTATTGCAGCAAGTGTAAGAGCTTCCAAGAAAGGTGCGCAGTTGTTGTAGTCGTGTAACATCATGCAGAACTGATGCACAACTGGTGTAACAAAAACGATCTTTCTTCAAGACTTGGTTGTTCTACACATTTTGATCATTAGTTGCACATTCATGGGTAAAATATGATAAAAACTACCAATCAAACGTGTTAAGTAAATAAGAATATAAAAGTAAGATCAATGATTCATACCTTGGGAAAAAGGGTCTTAGCAAACATTATAGTAGGCATTTAGCATAGAAATGATGAGGTTGAATGAGCAAAAGATATAGTGAAAAAGGGACATTTCTGGGTCCTAACACATCCATGAAATGATCATGTTCTTCTTTAGTTAAAAACACCTTTGTTTCATCACCATCACATCAATGCATGTTGTCTTCAAAATTTTCATCAACATTTTCATTTACATAATTATTTTGAAAAGGAGGTCTTATTTGCTGATCACCTTGGTTACTTTGATCTATTTGACTGATTTGTGGAACTGTTGGTCTCCTTTGATTCCTGGGTGGAACATTAGCCTATTCTCTAGTGTTAGGATTATTATCTAAAGAAATCCTCTCCATGAGTTTCTCCATGGTCTTCATCATCAACTCAAACCTCTCTTCTGATGACTGTGAGGTTGAAGGTTGTGCCTTATCTTGAACTTTGTTCATGTCCCTGTCAGAATTATAATTGATCTTTCCTGAAGCCATTAGATTTACTTCAACTTCTATTGCATCACTCATCATATCATCTAGTGAAGTGGATATTATTTCCCTCAACAAAAAAAAAAAATCACTTTCAAAGGAATCAACATATCTAAGTTGAGAAGTTCTAGGAGGAGGTTTTATTTCAGTAGGAATTGAGTTGTAGACTTTTATAAATCTAGCTAAAAAATCATGTACTGTTTCATCAGGTGACCTTATCATGTTGTTATACTGGGTTAGCAACTGAAGGGGGTTTTCTTGTCACCCCACTTTGCAAGAAAACTCGTTTCAAAGGCTTCAAAATTTAGGGTACTTGCTGCTAGGAGAGCTCTGAACCGTTTTTTGACTTCTCCCGCAAGAATTTGTGCAAACAACCTCTTTTTTGCATCTTCATAATCTAGTTCTTCTAGGTCCACAAAATCATTGAACCAATCTAAATTTGTTTGGGCTGAGACATTGCCTTCAACATCATACAACTTAATCCTCTAATTATATTCCTAGGGCAAATCATGTAGCTGAGCATGTAGTACAAGGGGGGAAAACTGATCCATATTTTATGAGCAAAAAGAAATGAATACAGATTATTAAAATATGCTTAACACATAATAACATAGATACAATAAAATTGGTTTTATATTCAATAAGGAAATAAGCTGAAACTGTAAGATGCAGTGGAAAACAAGCTTGCTGGAATGGTGGCGGCTTATCTCTGAGAAGAGATGTGACAACTGCGCTCATTCACAAGAAGATGATTGCAATGAGGATTTGAAGGCCTTTTTACAATAAATAGAAATTCAAAAAACCATAGACATCCAAAAACCTAACCCTAGGAGATGAAGCACCAAAATTCATGTGGGCCTTGTTTGGGTAAATTAGTACATCAACTTCTTGGGGTCGTAATGTTTGCATACGATTTTCGTTTTAGGTGCACAATAACCCATTGGAAAGGTATTTTTGAGAAGATTCATTTTGGGTCTCAATCAGAGCCTTCTACTATCATTGAGTAGCTCAATCCCAGAAAACATTCATTTAGGCCCTCAAAATGGCCCCAGAAGTTAAAAACTGTTAAAAATAGTAAATTGCCAAAATTGCCAGAAAACTGTTTTGAGCAAGTTGGAAAAGGTGGGCAGCCATTGATATCCATATGGATCAATCCTCCCTCATTAGGAAGCAATGGTATCCATTTCTTTGAGTTCCCCCATCAGATGAGGAAATTTCTGCTAAATTTGGCCCCACATGAGCCACTTGCCTTGGTGCAGGAGCTGCCTTTCTTTGACCACTCGATAAAGTTGGATCATTTGCTGTTGAGTTCCCTTGATCTGTGTGTCCACAATATGACCATTGGATGCTTGTTGCATGTAGTCAAGGTTGAGATCTGTTGGTTTCAACTCCTCTGTTATCTCTCAGGTGTCCAATAATGGTGGGAAATATGGCTGAAGGAGAGGCACATTGAAGAATGAGTGTAGGACAAGGAAAGGGGGAATGTTGAGCTCAAAATCATTGTCACCCGTAGACTTGGTGATGGTGTACGACCCATAAAATAGTGGGAAAATCTTTTGATGGGGCCCTTTAAGGCCTTCTTTCTGCAAGTGTAACCTAAATTTGTCTCCCACCTGAAACGTATGTGGCACCCGTTGTTGATCATGGTGCTTCTTATACTTGGCATTAGACTTTTGTAGAATATCCTGAACCTGTTGGCAGATGTGTTGGATCCACTCGATGAACTGGGTCACTTTTTCATCTTCTGGTGGAGCAGGGGATGAGTCAATCGAGGTGGTCACCAAGGGTACTGCAACATTCATGGGGCCCAACGGTTGGAATCCAAACCCCACCTGAAAGGGGTTGTGGCTAGTTGAACTATGCAGGGATCTGTTGTAGCTATGATAGACATAGGGAAGACTCTCATCCCATGTGTGGGGGTGTTTTGAATTGTGCATGCACAGGATATGTATGATCATCTGATTGACGACCTCAGTTGAAAAGGTTGAAAATGTTTCAAATGGAAGATTCTACACCTATGAGCACACCTATGGTCATTGGATTCAAGTTAAGAAAGGATGATGACTCACCTGGCATTGATCAGAGTTCCTATAGGTCTATGATAGGTAGCCTATTGTACATCACAACATCTCGTCTAGACATAATTCATGTTGTTGGAGTAGTGGGAAGGTATCAGGCTGCACCTAAACAGAGTCATTTGTTAGCTGTCAAAAGAATATTCAGATACTTGAAAGGAACAATGAACTATGGCCTATGGTATCCTAGGAATCAAAATTTTCAACTGTCAGTCTATTCAGATGCTGATTGGGCTAACTGCGTGGATGAAAGGAAAAGAATGAGTGGAGGTGCATTTTTATTAGGAGAGTCTCTTGTAGCATGGTTTAGCAAGAAGCAAGGTTTCATTTCCTTATCGACTACAAAAGTTGAATACATTGCAGCTGCCACTTGCTATACCCAAGTATTATGGATGATTCAGACACTTGCAGACTTGGATATTGTTGATATCTTCACTAAACCGCTTGCAAAATCTTAGTTTGAGTATCTACGTTGGGTGTGACCCTGTTACCAAGTTAAAAATTCCATACTATCAGGGGGAGTATGTGTTGGTTGAATATATGATACCTCTAGAAAATACTGCAATTGCTCAAGGGGGGCATGTTTTCTTTGACATTGATGTCAAAGGGGGAGAAAAGGAGTGGTCTGGATGCTACAGTTCGAGATCTAAGCAACCTGTTAGGGTTGCCATGAATGCCAAAGTGGGAGATTGTTGGCATGTTTATAGGAAGAGTGTGCTTGTCATTGATGGAAAGACCAGAAGGTGGAATAGAAGGAATCCTAAGCTCAGGAGGAGGAGCGAAAAATATGCAGAGATCAAATCTTAGAAGATATAGTGCTTCACACTTTCTAGAAGTGCAACCGAGGTCCAAGAGAAGGACTCGCAGGTGGAGCAAAGGTCGAGACCTTTGAACACTTAGAAAACCTTCTAAGTCAGAGAGATCAGAAAACTCAAGAGGAAGAATTATAGTGTCCATTGGATCACCAATCTTGAATACTCGATGACCATTAGATCAACGTCCCGTGACCAGAGGAAGCACAAAGAGAAGTATAGATATGATCTGTTGGATCTGAGCATTGAGGATCAATAGTCGTTGGATCCAGAAATAAATGCACAAATGTTAAGCCTTTGGATGAGTGTAGGAGAGCAAACCTATAAAAGTCCCGAAGTTCTGAAGTAAGCAGGGACTATCCATCGTCAAGACTGACAAGTGGCACACGATCCTCAATTTTAGAGAAAATCACTTCGAGGATTTTTTAGTTTGAGACTTGAAAAACCTGAAGTATGGAGAGTCGAAGAGCCAGAGTAAATGACAATCATCAGATCATTTTGAAGTGAAAGGATAGGATAAGCTAGAAAAGAAAGATCACAGAAAGATGAAGCCGTCGATCTGAGAACATGATCGACGAACAACATTTAGTTTGGGTCTAAAATTTGCGAGGAGGTTATTGTTCAGGGATTCTCACTTCAGAAGAATTAACAACTTGAAAATTTGAAATACTCAAAGTCCCGAAGGCCTAAGTCCTAAAGTGAATGAGGATCCACATCAACAAGACTATGTCAGCAAGGACACGTGGTGCAATCAGACAATGACAAGTGTCAAGTTGATTCGGCACTTCAGGTACGTGAAAATCACAAATCCGAGTGACACATGGCATCTACTAGGCTCATGACACATCATCAAGTGACGTAAGTAAGTGACATCACTCTAGGAGTTTTACCACCAACAGATTCCATAAGTCCTGAAGTCTCGAATGCCAAAGTCCCGAAGTGGATAAGAGTCGTCCGATCTGAAGATCACTTTGGATGCATTCTCAACCGTTGATATATTAGAGTGGAAGGATAGTGTGAGTGGAAGTGTTAACCGACAGCAAGCGGTTTCCATCACCTATGACTTATTCAGCAGGTGACCACTCTGGAGGAGAATGAAGCAGTGATCAGCTTAAAGTCTTGAAGTTCCGAAGTCACTTATGATCGTTGATTGTGCAGGAGAGTACGTGTCAACGGATCGTGAACTCTAGGCAAAAATACTCTAGGAAAATGAGAAGGAGAAAGGTTTGATATTGCCGAAGGACGAAGTCCCAGAGCAAAGGATAGCCGTTGGATTAAAGAGGACACATGTCAGTGGATTGTTAGCTCTGGGAAAACACAAAGGAAGGATGAAATAAAGTTGAGAGTTGGGATTTTCGAACCACGAATATCCAAAGGGATTGTGATTGTTGATCCAAAAGGGACATGCGTTGTTGGATCGTGGACTCTAGGTGAAATTCTTTGAGAGAAAGCGGAGTTTGAGAATTGAAACTCCCAAAGCCTGAAAGGAGAAATCGATCTCATCATTTGGTTTGGAAGGCCACATGTCACCTGATCATTGAGACTAAGGATCGCATGTGGACAGAGGAAAGAAGGCTGGAAAGGAAGATAGATCGCAACCATTGATCGAGGAGCACCGTTAAGATCGTGAGATCAACGGTCCCATCACATTGCGGGTCCAAAACATGCTCGGGTCTTAATGTTTCTTGAGTGGGCCACAATCGAAACCACGATTTTGGAGCAAGGACGCTTGGAGGCTCATAATGAATTGCAGGGTGAAAAGTGGGTTGCCCTCAAACTGCCAATGGACGCGCTCACAATCGCATGGCCACATGAACTCATCGCCCAAGGTCATATCAAGGGAAGAGATAACACATCGCTAAGCTCCACTTTGAAGTTTGGGAGATCGAGAGTTGGGAGAGTCGGGGTGACTCACGACAGATGACCTGAAACATGAAGTCCTGAAGTGATTGGCCCTTTGTCACAACTAGCGGTCACAAGAAGGAAGGGGATTAGGAGCCAAAGGAGCCAAAACCGACTAACTGTAACTACCAGAGAGGACGAAGAATTGTGACTGAAAGAGAAACAAAATATTTTTAGGATGATTGGCAGAGAAGCCAAAGAACCTTGAATAACGGCCAGAGAAGATGAAGAGTTCGTATGATGATCAAGTAGATGACTCGACGTGTGAATGACATGCAGAACATAGAACAGTTGGTGTGACTTCGAGAGTGATGCTGATGAGTAGGCAAAGACGAATATTAGTACTTGAAGTAGAGATCAGAGACGCAGTGTATAGCATGCAGAGGAAGCACAGAGTATAAAAACAAGAAAGAGAAGCTGAATAGGCATCAGAGTGCACAGCAGGAGAAAGAACAAAGCATAGAAGCAGAACAAAGAATATAAGTTGGAGGGGGAAGAGGAGTCATGGAGCTGTAACAGACCATATTAGAGACAGAGCAAGTAAGCAAAGTTTTTCAAGATTCAATCAGGGTGGCAGGGTGGTGCTAGGGAGGATTGTAGTCCTCTAAATTCTAGTTGGTGCTAGAAGAAACTTGTGAGTTGGTGCTTCCATCTAGTTGGTGCTAGAAAAATCTGAGAGTTGTTGCTCTCTGCAAGTTGTAGCTTGCTATCAGAGGTTGTAGCCTCATATTTGAGTTGGAGCTCAAAGACTGTGATGTACATGAAAGTTTGAGCTTGATTGACATCCTAAGAAGAAGAGGTTTTCTCCCTTTATGGGTTTCCTCATGAGAAATATGTGTCTCTGTGTATTATGTGTGATGGATCAAATACTGTTTATCTATTGATGTTAAGTTATCAACAACACATTAAATAATAATTAAGAAAGATTCAGAAAAGAACAAAAAATTTTAAGCTTATATTATAACTGATTCACCCCCCCTCTTAGTTATATTTTCAACAATTGGTATCAGAGCAGGTTCCTTTTATTTAAATGTAGATAAGCAATCTTAAACATAAAAAGTCATGAAGGAAATTCAACCAATAAGGCCCCCCTATTCAATGGAACAAAATTTTCCTTCTGGAAAGTTAGGGTGAGAACCTACATAATGGCTTTAGGTGCAGATTTCTGGGATATGGTAGAGACTGGTTATGTTAAGCCAGTTGTACTAGCTAATAAGGATGACAAGCTAGAATTTAGCTTCAATGCTAAAGCTATGAGTGCTATTCTGAGTGGGCTTGCAGAAGCAGATTTTGTCAAAGTCATGCATTGTGATTCAACAAAATTTATGTGGGACAAGCTGATAAGTAGTTATGAAGGTGATGAAAAGGTGAAAGACACAAAACTTCAGACTCACAGACTGAAGTTTGACCACTTAAAGATGGATGAAGATGAAACTATCAACAAGTACTTCTTACGTGTAAAAGAACTTGTCAACATTATGAAAGGCCTAGGTGAAACGATAATTGATTCTTTTCTAATCCAGAAAATATTAAGATCTCTTCCTGATAGATTTAAATCAAAGGTATATGCTATAGAATAAATAGCAGATCTGCTATGAAATGAGAATCACCAAAGGTAAATCCACTACAAGAGAGGCATCTTTTAAAGTAGAGAAAAACAAAAACTTCGATATAGATGAGGTTGAAGCAAATTTTGTGAGAAGACTGAAGAAAGGATCAGGCAAATACAAATGTAAATTGCCCTTCAAATGTTTCAACTGTGGTAAGATAGGTCATTTTCATCCAATTTTCTTCACAAAATAAAGGATCATACATATGGCGATGAAGAGAAGAACAAACACAAAAATGTCTATAAAGAGAATAATTTTAAGAAGAAAAGCCTTTGTGTAAACAATGATGATGATCCCTTAGATGATGAAAGCAGTGACTCCTCTATTGAAGATAAAATAAATGATATCATGATAATATCTTTAGAAGACCTAAACACTAAAGATACAGGAAGTGAGTTCACTGACTATGAGGCAGAAGTAGATCTTGAAGGAGAACTTGTCAGTTCCATGGAAGAGATATATAGACTCTGAGAAAAGAAAAGAAAACAAAACCAGTTACTGCTCAGATATGAGAAAACATGCAAGGAACCATCTGAAGAAATTAATATGTTGAAGGTCAAGTTAGAAGAAGCTAAGAATATTAAAGACATCCTCAAACAACAATTGAAGGAAGCCGAAACAAAAGGTGAAAAATTCGAAGCTGAAGTAGTGACTATCAAAAAAGATCTAGAGAAATATCATGCCTTATATCATCAGAATCTGACAAGTATTAAATCCTCAGAAGGATTACCCTCCATTCTAAATTAGCAAAGGAATTAAAAGTTGAAAACTAGTTTGGGTCATGAAGAGGGATCAAGTAGTGGTCAACCAATAAACAAAGAATCCATCAAGTTTGTAAAATCTACAACTATTGACAACAACAAACCTGCAGAAACAAAGGAAGAGAATCAACCGCCAAGAAGGAGTGAAGGAAAAGCTACCAGAACTGAATCTGAAGAACAAATAAATAATACACTCTTTGTTCAAGAAAATCATCAGCATGTAAGAAATCGACCTTCTCAAAGAAGACAACCATTTTCCATGTACAAAGATTTTTTCTATGGATATTGTTTTTACTTCTCTAACTTTGGCCACAAAGATGTAAATTGTTCTCTAAGATTTAGACATGAGCAATCAAGACAGCCAAGGAATAAATACCTATCTCAACAAAGAATGAGACAACCAATTTACAAACAACCATAGACTACAAATCATGGGATTGCTAGGAAAAATACGCAGACTAAGCATAAAAATCATTATGATCCTTTATTCAATGAACCAGAATGTTACATCTGCCATAATTATGGACATAAAGATGCAAGATGTCTCTTAAAGAATAATAAGCCAGATTCAAATCAAAGAGTTGAAAACATCAAGGATTGGAAGAAGAATGAAAATAACACGTGTGGATTGGTGTTGTCAGCTCAAAGACAAAAAGACTCCTAGTATATTGACAACAGATGCTCCAGTCATATGACAGGTGAAAAAAGTAAGTTCCTATCACTCAAGGAAAATAAATCAGGGAGTGTGACCTTTGGAAATGATGCTCTAGGAAAGATCAGAGGTAAAGGTCTAGTAAGCTTAAGTAATGGAAGAAGCAAAACTCAATATGTTTTATTTGCTGATGGTTTAATACATAATCTTCTTAGTTTCAGTCAGATATATGACAGAGGATGTGAAGTCACTTTCCCTGCCAAGAATTGTGAAATAAAGATAGTAAACATAGGAGAGCTTCTTGCAAAAGGGGTTAGAACCGAAAACAATGTATATGTTCTAAAGGAAGAAAAGGAGAAATGTCATTTAAGAAAAATTGATGAAAGTTGGTTATGGTATAGAAGGCTTGGACACCTCAATTTTGATCACATTGTCAAACTGAATAATGAAGGTGCTGTGAAATACCTTCCAAAAATATCTAAGCCTAGTAACTCAGTATGTGAGTCCTACCAAATGGGGAAGTTGACTTGTGCTCAATTAAAATAAAAGAGTTTCACATATTCAGAGAAACCGATTCAACTTGTTCATATGGATCTGTGTGGACCATCGTGAAAAGAAGGAACTGGAGGAGAACGTTACTTTATGCTGGTCATTGATGACTTCTCCAGATGTACATGGGTTTCCTTTCTAAGAGAAAAATTTGATGCGTTTGAGAAGTTCAAAACATTTAAGGCATTGGCCGAGAATTAGACAGGAAGAAAGTTAAAGGAAATTCGCTCAGACAGAGGAGGATAATTTATGTCAAAATATTTCAAAGAATTATGTGATAGACATGGAATTAAAAGAGAATATACTATTCCAGGTACTCCTCAACAAAATGGAGTTGGAGAATGCCAAAATGGATCTGTTCAGTAGATGGGAAGGGCTATGATGAATGAAAGGGACATTTCACAAACCTTTTGGGTGGAGGTTGTTCACATAGTTGTTCATATTCTGAACAAAGCACATCTAAGGCTGAACAGTGATAAAACTCCACATGAGATGTGGTTTGGTCAACCTTCATTCATCAAGCACTTGAAAGTATTTGGAATTAAATGCTACATAAAAAATAATGATGATCATCTGGGAAAATTTGATAGTAGAGCTGATAAAGGTATATTCTTAGGATATGCAATGAACAATAAAGGATACAAATGCTTTAACAAAAGAATTCATAAATTAGTAAACTGTATTGATGTTCGAATTGATGAAGAAGCTCCTATAAAAGATCAACATAAAATAAGCACTAAGCGGGATGAAAAAGATGATGAGAATAGTGAAAATGAAAAACAAAAAATCTCAGAGTCACAAGAAGATGATGAATCAGGTGGAGAAGAGACACCCAGACAAGAAGAATCGGGACAACAATCAACATCAAATCCTTCCTCCAGAATTACTCAAAATAATCATCCTGAAAGTCAAATAATTGGTGATAAAGACAAAGGTGTACAAACCAGGAGGAGGATAATAAAATACACTGAGCAATCAAATATAGCCTTCATATCCATGGTGGAACCCAAGAGCTTCAATGAAGCCAGTGAAAATGTAAATTGGTTAAGATCAATGAATGGGGAACTCGACCAGATTGAAAAAAATGACACTTGGGAACTCGTTCCTAGGCCAAAAAATAAAAATGTAATAGGATCCAAATGGGTCTACAAAAATAAGATGAATGAGCAAGGAAATATTGTAAGAAACAAGGCTAGATTGGTCTGCAAATGATATTCTCAAATAAAAGGACTGGAATTTGATGAAACATTTGTGCCTGTAGTAAGATTAGAAGCTATTAGAATGCTTCTTGCCTATGCTTGTCATAAATAGTTTAAAGTCTATCAAATGGATGTCAAGTCAGATTTTCTAAATGGAGATATGGGTACTATCCTGCTCAGCTCATAGAGGGCTCTCTCATGTCACTTGGTCTTCAATAGATGGATTTTCTTTAACAATCAATGGCTAGGTTTTGTTGCTTTGAAAGGGTTTTTTATAATTTTGCTGGCAAGGAAGGGGAGGGACACTTGGGGCTATGGAGTCAAACTTTTGAAATGAATGGAAGCATTGACTAGTCGGTAGAACTCTCCAGAGGATAAAATCTAAATGGGGCAACAAGTATGAGTTATAAATTGTAAATTTGTAGAGTGTAAGAAGAAAGGAAAAACATATAACTGTATCATACCATTAAATAAATGAATTCTGACATTAGTTAGGAAGAACTTAACACAATTTAAATTGCTTAATCCAAGAGCATCACAAGATGAATTACGGGCCTTTAACTATCCAATTTAAATAGAAGACAGTGAAAATGGAATTTAAACATATAGAAAATACATACAAAGAGAGAAGACAAAACTGAGATCACCACCATTAGAATATTTTCATGGAAAATTCAAGACTTCTGCATGTGTATTCTATTTATCTTCAGAAAATTACATTCAAGTTCCAAATAGCTAAGATCGTGCCCTTGCACTTTTGCCAACCCCTAATACATTTGGAACTCCTAATATTTATACAAGCTGAGTTCCTTCGGTTTGAAATCAATTACATTGATCAAAATGAAATGTTTTGGTTTTTGAAACTGATTACAATAATTACAAGGGATAATTTTATTTTTGAAACCGATTACAATTATTAGCAAGAAAACATTCTATGATCTAGATTCTGGCTCTTCTAGCATTTCAGTTTCTTTCTTCGCCACCTATTCTGCTCTGGTCTTCCATGTGATCTTCCATCTTCAGTGACATCTGGACATCATCTGCTAGACCCTGGAAAACTGCACTTTGTCTTACCCAGTCATACTATCTCCTTCCATTGCAAGTCAGAAGGGATATCATAATCTATCATTTCTTTGATTAGTATCTCTAGGTCAATGTAGGAAGCATATGTCATGACTGGTATTCCAAGTTTGACTTCTTTGAACTCAGTCAGAATCTCAAAGTATATAATCAGATGCTCAACTAATGTAGCTCCTTTCAGATTTTCCTCTAGGGTTTCAAACTTGGAGTGATCTATTCTGCATTGAGTGAGGCGAGCATTGTATTCTTCCTGATCATACAATTTTCCTTTGCGATCCCAAAATGGTGGAAGGCCTTTGATAAAAAATTCTTCAAACAAATCCTTGAACTCTTGCACACTTTTCTCCATCTGTTTTGCCTTTGTTTGGACTGATTTCAATAGGTTATGTTTAGCAATAATCCTCCTCGCCCAGATAATCAATGTAGTTCTGTCTTTAACTCCAATAGTTTAAAGGTCTGCAGTAGGAATGGAGCTAAGTATATTTATGGTGTTTTGGGCCTATTCTAATGGTTTCTTTGTTAAATTTCAATTCACAACAATGCACCTACTTCTGGCTATGATGATTTTGTTGTCTTTATCATTAATGAAATTCAAATACACTATGAACTTGGCAACTTCAACAACTATAGAGTCCCAGATGATATGATTGACTCTTTGCAACATGCCTTTTCCTATTA
>JASDQU010242791.1:53880-69884 GCA_032191745.1 Picea mariana
GCTGCAAAGCGTATCCTTTGATACGTTCAGGGAACCATCACCTTTGGGATTCATTATGCAACAGACTCTTCATTATATCTCATTGGGTTTATTGATTCCGAATGGACTGGCGATAACACTGATCGGAAGTCCACATCTGGTTACTCACTCAGTCTTGGTTATGGGCCTATCTGTTGGTCGAGCAAGAAGCAAGCCACCATTTCTCTATATTCAGCTGAGGCATAGTATAGAGGGGTAGTTAACATAACTATTCATGCTATGTGGCTGCAACATTTTCTCATTTAGTTGGGCATTCAGTTTCTTCAGTCGATCATCATCTGGTGTGACAACCAGAGCACTCTGAAGTTCTGCAGAGATCTAGTTCAGAGGCAACGGATGAAGCACATAGAGATCCACATGCACTACATCCGGGACTTATTACATGAGGGGATCATTGACTTACAATTATTTCCTTCATCAGAAAAAATGAAAAACATCTTTACCAAGACCTTCACTGAACAAAATTTCCATTCTCTGTGAAGTTGTCTTGGAGTGAAGGACACAGTTGCCTAGCACTTGTAGTTCTTATTTTTACATAAATTGTACCTTGAGGGGGGTGGTTTTCCCATGAGGTTTTCCCTCTTTCCTCACTTTATTTCAGTGTATCTTTTGTATTTGGGTATCTAACATGGCCTCGTTGTCGGGACCCATTCTTTATTTTCACCATAGTGATGTTCAGGGGGGGTGTTGGAGTTACTTCACACACACCTAGGATTTATTTTTCTTTAGGTTTTTCCTTGTTTATTAGTCATAATTAGTCATAATCCAGTCTCCTATATTTTAGGGGATAATATTCCACCTCGAGAATATTCTCTTTCAGTTGACACTTCAGTTTGACTAGTTGAGTTGAGTTTATATGTTGCATTGGTTTTGTCACCGTGCAACATTGGGATCATCACGATGATAATTAAATATTTCCTTGGTATCATTACTATATTGGTGCATTACCCTTGATTCACTGAGTTAAATCCTCACTACTCTTTGTTTAGTCAGTTAACTGAAGACTAGTTGACTAGTTAACTCAACTAGGTGGCAGTTCACTCTCGTAACTGCTTGAGAGACTAGACTAGGTGGTAGTTCACTCCCGTAACTGCTGGTGTGTGTCCAGATCACTCTAGACCACCACTATGGTGCATTGGTTCTCCTCCAGTGCACACTCATTGAGTTATACAGAGTATATCATGTGTAAATTATTCATTATTCACAACGGTTAATGAGAATTCTTTCATTCTTTCTCTCCTTCTTCTTATTTCTCCAATTCTCTCTGCAAATGTGTGTATTATTGTTTATCTAGATCTATTATGTGCAGGTTCAACAAATTTACAAATTTTGGATTTAATCTGCTAAAAGTTCAAGTTATAAAGAAATAAAGACATTACCTGGACATTTCCTAGTGGGGGAGGCTTGGTTGCCGCGTATTCCAAAAAACCAAAATTGTCCACTGTTTGGAAAAATTCGAAAGCCACACACTGAGCAACAGATAGAAGGAAGAAAAGAAAGGGAAGCACCAATGGCAGGGCGCTTCAGAGAGGTAAAATTTTCACTGGTGCTTGAGAGCTCTACAACACTGAAAAGGGTAAAAATGAATTTTATGACCGATATTTTTTTATTTATTTAACCCTATTACGGTGCACTCAATTATTAGATGCATCGATGCGTCAATGTTTAAGTAGCACACTGGGGTATATTTTTTTTAAAAATAACCCTACCATGGTGCTCCATTTTAAGTGAACCGGTTCACACCGGTGCATTAGTATTTAAGTAGCACACCAGAGTATATATATTTTTGAAATAACCCTACCACGATGTGCCATTTTTCAAAGCATCGGTGTGTCTGTAGAAGAAAATGCACCAGTGCGATCTGTATTTATAAAATAACTATAAAAAAGCATTTGCTAAAACATCCACCTGCTTGGCTCCACTAGTTTCCTCCGCTATAAATGAATTTTTGGGCTATTTTTATAGAGGCTTCTACAAAAACCTCTGCTAGAGGGTCTTTTCCTTATATTGTATGTTTAGCTAAATTTGCATCAAAATATATAGAAAAAAGGCAAGAAGCATCAAAATAGTGACAAGTCATATATTATTAGGTATATGAAACACAACAAGCATAAAGATAATGAGAATTACTGTTGAGAAAAATTGATGCTATATGTTCCATATCAATTGAGCGAATTTTTTTTCAATAAGATCTACTCTATATGGGAGAATGCTTACAAATCACTAATAGATACCATAAAACAAACTGAATGAAAGTTTACGCATGAAAAAAATTTGACATGGGGTGACCTCGAAGATTCAAGAAAAGAATTTGAAAATAAATAAGAACAAATTTTCAACATAAACATCACCTATAATGAACAAGAACTTTTGAAGCATCTGTGTTCAAATGTCACTAGAAACTATGTGCAATATGATTTTGAAAATGATTTGCAACATTTCTAGAGCACAATAAATATAACAATAGATGCCAATTGACCTTATCAATGTTGATTAATTGGGTTGGTTGTCATTGATTTCAACCCTTGAAGCAAGTCCGATAGAAATTTTGGTATCCCCAACAGTATGGCTAAGGGAGTTATGTTTATTTGATGTATGAAGGTATGAAGATCGGTATATTTGTAGGTAATACTATTCTAGATGGATATTACATGTCATGCCATTTCTGTTGATATGTGGAACGTCACATAACTCCTCACGGTTAGAGAGTTATGGTCTTGTGAAGTTGGAGAACCCTCATGAGTTTTCTAGATGCCCCTAGAAGGTCAAATAAGTCAAATTATTCTAGAAGCTCCTATAAGAAGTTGACTAGTCAAGTGGGTGAAACTAGGAGTTAATCATGGGTTAAGTGGTTGAATTATGAAAATAATTAAAAATAAATTAGTTGCAACTAGAAGTGGAGAACTTACTATTTGTGGATAAAGTGGTTGTAAGTGGACAAGTGGTTAGAAGTGGGTTAGCCCTAAAAGAAGGAAGTTGGGTAAAGTTAGTTAGAAGCTAACCCCTTGAGGAAGCTACTTGGAGAGTATAAATAAGAGAGCAAGGGTCTCCTATTAGCACTTAATGAGCACATTGAATATCTATTATTTGTGAAAATGTTATTGTAGGTACTCATTGATATATCTGAATTTATGCAAGTCTGAGGAAGAAAAGTAGGGTTGATGGTGAAAGTTTTAGAGTTGGAGATTTCCTAAAAAAGACCCTAATTTTTGAGGTGTACATGGACTGTAGTGGATAAGGGTGTGTAGGTGCACGGGCTAAAGGATAACATGGCACATACGGTTGGGAAAATCCATGGAAGCTTGAGTTGTTGAAGATGCCATATTCTTAGAGTCTGAAAGCAAGCTCCCAAGAGGGCCTATAGTGATTAGGTATGTAATATCCCAAGACCAAGCCCCAGTTGTAATTGTAAATGTAACATGTTTTATATGCTGGTGAGCCAAGTGATTATAATCTAGGAGTCTTATGTGATGATTAGGCTAGAGATCCTAGATGCTAAAGGCTAATGAGAGTATTTTTGTATATGTAAATACTCATATCATTCATATAAATACATTGCTGCGTGTAGACCGACCACGATAAAAGAGAATAGGGGACTAATCTCTACTAGGTATGGAAAGGGATGAGTCTAAGAGGCTAGGAAAATGAGCTAAGCTAGAGGGAATATCTCTAAGGGAAGAATATTATATTGTTATTTCCTAAAAACTAAGGTTGGAAATAACCTATGTTATCCTAAGTTCTTCTGGGAAGGGAACGAATGTTAAGTGGAGCTCATGCAGCTTCATGAGGACAAGTGTTTGATTTGGGACATGTGAATATATTTGGAAAAATCATCATTCTTGGATGCTCCTGCCATTCTTTCCATTCTTCCCATGCACGAACACACTCACGCACTAAGCCATGACCTCCATTATTGATCTCTGAACATGCACGCACCTCTGGAACCCACCATTTTACTTGAGTTATCCTGTATATTTCCTGTGAAGCCCGACACACCTATATTTTCCTGAGCCCATGTTGTGTCTTAATGGTTGGTTGTTGTTGCTCATGTAGTTCCTTGGCTGATCATGGCATGTTGCCATCCTCTATTTCCTTACCCATTTTTGGTTGTTTCCATCACCTATGCGTTAGCTGTATGTTGTTGTTGTATTTGCTAAGGAGCTGGATTGAAGAAGCATTTTGTGAGGCCTGTGAGAAAATATCTCTAGGTGAGAGGGTTTGTTGGGAAATAAGAAGCAGGTTGTCATGCCTATGAGAAACTCTCTCCAGGTGAGAGAGATTGTTGGGGAAGTAATTTCTCCTGGAGGGAGCCCAACATGAGCTGTAGTGCTCTGAGAATTCCTTTTCAACCTATTGCTGAAGCTTTGGAAGGAAAGTGGAGAAGCCGATGTAATTTTGAAAAGTGAAGGTGTATACTTCCTGGGGTGGGAAATGCATGTGGGGAATGAGAGGCTATGATCTGTGTGCGTAAGTTGGCTTTCGGGAGGGAATCCTTCCTAATGTACTATGCAACTTCCCGTAGTCTCAGCCTAGCTTAGGAATCCATTTTCCTGGGTGGAGTTTAATCCCAGCTCGGGGGTGACCCACTGCTGAGAGTGACGAGCAGTGTGGTCTATGGCTGGGAGGTTCGTGGAAGGTATGCACTCAGTTGGTGGTCTTCTACAAAATATAAGTACCATTTATATGTTCATTTACATGTTTTGTATTTGTACATGTCTAATATTTATAAGTATTTCCTGTATATGTTGTACGTGTAGGATTTACTGTTATTTCTGCATTTATCTATATATTAGTAGAATGTAATTGTATGTACAGTTATACATGTATGATATTCCACAAGATTTTTTGTGTGCCATAGCCTAGTAGGTCTATGGTTGGGTATGTTACAAATTAGAGCTTGAACAAAGAAGAAGTGTAGTAGCATGCCCTGACTTGGGTGGGTGGGGGTGTTACAAATTGGTATCAGAGCTCATGGTTTCAACACTGAGCCTGGATGGGCCGTATAAGTGGTTATTGAAGCAAAAGTTCAGAAGGAATTGTTGTCGAGAGGGAAAAAATTAGAATTTGAGAGCGTCCCTAAATTCCAAGAGAGAACTAAGAGAAAACCTTGGCCGTGTTTAGAAGCTCAGGAGGTAAAACGGTTCAAGAAAGTCAACAGAGAAAAGAGACCGCGGTAACTGTGGTTTTGGAACCACAATTTTTTTTAAAATTTGGATCATTGGATTTGTTCAGGAGGGGAAAGATCCCTCACAACCATCAGATCCAAAGAAGGTACACGGAGGTTAAGCATTGAATTCCTTCGAACTTCGCCCCTCCGACCATTAAAACTATATCAGAGAAAACTGCCAAAGCCCGAAGCCCCGAAGTCCTAAAGTCTAGAACCAATCAGACGATCCATTTCCAGGGACATGTGTCCGTAGATTAAGAAATGTTTGAAATTTTGGTAGTCCATGGGTAGTGTGGTGTTCAACAACAAAATCCTCTAAAGCCCGAAGCTCCAAAGAGCGAAGTAAATCCTCACCATTGATCGGGAGAGGACACATGGTAGTAGATCCCATAGTCCAGAGACTTGACACTCTAGAGGATTCAAGGCATAAGCAGTTGGGGTTGAGGAATCCTGAAGGCTCAAAGGTCGGAGTCCATCCCATCCATTTATTATAGTGGACACATGGCATCGGATCCCAAGTTCCAGAGACTTGGTACTCCAAAGGAATTGAGTTGCATGTTTCTTTGAGTCAAGAACTCTCGAAGGCCAGAGCTAATCTCGACCATTGATTGGAATATGATATGTGGAGGAAGGAGAGGATCTACTATAATTTGGAACTCCGGGAGATCTGTGGAGAGATGCTTTGGAAAGCCCCAAAGCCTGGAGTTGCAGAGAAAATTCTAGTCATTTATTGGGAGAGGATACGTGGCAGCAGATCTTGCAATCCTTAGACTTGACACTTCGTAAGGATTGAGAGTGTGGACAGTATGAAACTCTCGAAGCCCATATTCCTGGAGCTCCTGTTGATTGTAGATCTAAAAAAAGAATGAGTATCGTCGATCAGTGCATCCTCCGAGTATTCGATAATTTGGCGTTTCAGAGATTAGAGTTGTGCAGGTGCAAAGTCCGTCAAAGCCTAAAATTCTGAAGTAACAGAATACAGAAGTGATGTGGCATGTTGATGCCACCTAAGGTGATGTGTACCACCGTACACATGCCACATGTCCATCTATTTTGTGTGTTTGACAGGTCATTTGTGCCAATGGGAATCTTACATGTGTCAACAATTGATTAAGCCACGTGTCACCTCTGTATTATTGACAGGTAGCACCCCGAGTGCACCGTACTAAGTGAATCCTGGAAGTTCAAGAGTTTGGTATTTGGGAAAATTGGAGTATGAAGTTGTAAGAACCTCCGAAGTGTGAAGCTTTGGAGAGTCAGTCTTGGAGTTCTCCAGTTCAGCATTCGAGAGAAATCAATGGGGAAGTGTAAGAAACCTCTGAAGCTTGAATTTTTAGAGCCCTGAAGTCCCGAAGCTTCGGATAATAACCTATCAGTTAGCACTTGGTCACAGCCCGTGGTCACATGAGATTGGGTGCCAAAGAAAAGGGGCTAATGCCCAAAAACGGTTTTAAAGAAAGAAAAGGGATTAGAAAGGAAGCCTGTGGGGTTTTGATTGTTCGGATGTGCATCTAAAGCGATGAAGAAGGTCTGTGAACCTTATGAGTGGATCCAAAAAAGGTCCAAGAGCTATTTTGGCTCTGAGAAAGGAAGAATGAGGATTGTAGTATATTGATTTAATCCAAGAAAGAAAAGGCCTGCAAGCCTATGTAATTGTATGTAGAGTAAGTGTACAATTGATTAATGTAAAAGTCTTTGTTTGAGAAGATTTGTGTATTGTATGTGTACAAGAAAATTAAGTGAATATCTATCTCATAATTGATGAACCTGTGTATGGTAGATTGTTTGAAATTCCAGGATGAAGAATCAATTACAGGTTTAAGGAGAAACCCTCTCAGGAAAGGTCTCGACACATCCTGTAAACTAAACCATCAACATAAGTGTTCCAATGATCAATAATCACTGTAATAGATTGATGATCCTAGTCTATTCGTAATCAAATAGCCATTGAGGTTAAGGTAGCTAACACAACCATGGTGGAAGAAGATACAGGAGCCATCGATCTAAGGAAAGAATAGATCGTGACCGTCGAAGGATGAATTCAGCAGAAAGCCACAACAACCGTCATAACTGGGAGTTGCAGAGGGGGACCGTCAGATCAACATCTGATTAAGTCTTGACCGTCAGATCAACACAAGTAATATCTACGATGGAGAGAATTTGTGGAGATTGGGGGAATAACTAACATCTGTGTGGGTTTAACCTCTGCAATCCTCCTAGACTGTCGATCTATAGATTCGGCAAGATCAACGATTGACATCGATTCCACTACAGGAAAGTAGTTTCTATTGCGGAACTCGGGAAAGAAGATAAAATTCATGCTATTTGGGACTCTACAATTTTCCTTGATTGTAGTTCTCCACACTGGTTCAAGAACTACCGTTGATCCTTGATAGGAGGTTAGCGCCTGAAGAATTGAGTGAGGTCATAGCCTTGATCACCTGGGTCAGATTTATAGGTCCTTTGGGCATAAAGGGAGAAATAGGTTCAATGCCTCTGTATTAAAACTATGGTTATGTGGATATTCGATCATGTTAGTGATTGAATCTAAGAGCGAAGACGATCCTTGGCACCCTGATTTTGGGGTTTACAATGCAGTTACAATAGAAGACTGCATAAAAGGGTTTTAGGATGGGAGGTCCTGAGTCGATAAATTTCTTCTCAGAACTCAGAATTGAGCAAGGAAGTAGTCATGAGAAAGGTCTTGGATAGAGGATTCCAATTATTCATCCATAATTAAGGATTGAGCAACTCAAATTAGAGGAATTCCGAAATAATATTGTGGGTGACCATAAAAGAAAATTTGTGCCTATGTTACCAAAATGGTATATTATGGTTCTAGCTAACATAATTTTTTGTATGCTTGTTTTTTGATGTAATGGTTACATTTAAAACAAAAAAATTGCTAGAGATGTCTACATATAGAAGAAAGAAGGACAAAGACATTTCTTTATTTTACATTTGAAATCTTCAAGAATTTATTGGATCAGATGTTGGCTCCAATAAGAAACATGGAAAACCCGAATGAAATTCTGGTTCGGGGAAGACTTGTTCTATATAGATTGATATATATATATATCAAAATGCTAGTATTATAATAAAGAAATATAGAGTGTATACATGGAATTAATATGTAACATTCCATGGATCAGAACTACGGTTTTGGAGGTATCACCTCCATTATTGTTAACATAGTACACAGTGGAAGCATGGTTGCATGATAAACTTCAGGATGAAGTAATGTAGGTGTGTGCACACTAAATAAATTTCAGTATATGCATAAGAAATGCATCATGTGCATATTGGTTTTGGAGGTATATAGCCATACTATGGGGAAGGAATTACGTAAATATCAGTTCATTCCAAAATTGAATAACGTTCAAAGAGTAACTCAAAGATAGTGGAAAATAATACCACTAGGTGAATTCCAAGATATTTGAGTCTATTATAGCACTCAAGAGTTGTGACAACAATAAAGAGGGATTTTGAGTACATTCCAAAGGAATCAATGCATTTCCAAAGTACATTGGGTTGCCAATCCAAAGGGATTCAAGTATGGAGATGTCAAAGACAAGAAGGACTTCAAAAAGAAATGAATTTTTGTAGAGAATCAGTAAGGAACCATGAAGAAGAAAATGGTTCTATGCATGGTTGTAAATGTAAAAAAGATGGTGCCTGACAAGAATACATCTTAAGGGGCATAAATCCATGAGTGAAATTCCTAGAGGTTGGAAGTATCACTCGAAATTATGATGGTAAATTGAAAGAAATATTTTAAATTAATTCTATGCAACTAGCAAAGGAGACATATGTGCATCTTTATAGTATGCTAGATATTGGCTATGCAAGTCAATTTGAGACTAGTTGGCAAGGAGAAGAGAAGAGTGCAAGAAAAAGAAAATACTAAAGTATCCAGTCAGGAAAGGGATGAAGAATTTCAGTCCCAAAAAATAAATGGATGTTGAAGATCCAAAGTCTATAAGACAACATGATTGGAATTATAATTCATCCAAGTATGAGTTGGGATAGATGGATCCAGGAAATAAATAAAAGTTGAAGTTTAATATTAGGTTAGCATTAGGATGGAAAAGAAAAGGCAGCCAAGAGTAATTTGGCTAGAAAGTGCTCAGGTCAGAAATAATCATGCATAGTGATTATAGTGAGAGCACAAGAAGATTCAGGAATACAGGAATAATTGAATACTTCTGGGATCATCAAGGAAAAGTGATACAAGGAGAAAGAAGTTGCTGCAATTACTGTAGCAAAAAGTATGTTATGGCGTGTTGGGACATCCATAAAAGAAGAATTCTTGCATGATTGCAAGTGTTGTTGATGATGTTGCTACAAATGGAAGGAAGCAACAAAAAGATAAAGTGTTGGTTATAATTCTGATAAAAGGGGCATGGAAGCTTCTATCGTCATCAACTAATCAGGTAGGATCAAATTTGTTTAATGTAAGCTATGCAAGTAAGTAATTCTCTTTTGAAGTTATGTTGCATAATTTCCAAAAGGAAATTCAGGTGAGAATTTCCCCAGATAGAATTTTATAATACACACTATGGTATTATTTAAATGCATTAACATGAATAAGATACCAATAGGTGTGGTAAAGGTTAGAGGCCTATTATAGTTATCAAAGCTTCTTAGCTTTTGAATGCACACACTGACATAGTATCATGTCATGTTAATTTGGTTATGAGGTAATAACCAAAGAAATAAAATATAAGAACTTGTTATAGGAATGATGCCAGGAAAGCTAGTCATGTATGAGACTAGGACATGGTTGGATATGACAAAGTATGGATATAGAAAGGTTACGTACCACACAAATACCCAATGACATTCCTACCTTTAAATAAAACTTGGACTGCAACCTTTATGCTAACACTAATGAACACCACATAATTTTATTCTTGGTGTAGTTTTCAGGTCGAAAAGGAAGGCATCCAAATAATTGAGAAGACAATAGGAAGTGTGTGGAGAATGTGTCAAGACATTGGCCAGATTTACAATTTATGGATGGTGAGATACATGACTTAGATAAGGATCATTCTAAAAATCAATGCAAAGGTGCATTGGATAAATAAGCATTGAGAGTTGCACTCATGCATAGTAAGTGGAAAAGTTGCACTCATACATAATGGAATTGTATACTTAACTGTATTTGTTGAATGCGTTTTGTGAGTGCATGCATATATATTATTGCATGGAAATAATTATACTAAGGGCTGAAATGTTGCTAACTCACGGAGTCGAGAACATTTCAAGAGTTGTTAGACATTGACTACAAAAAATTTTATGTTCAGAAAAAGAAGTAATGAACTTATTGATATTAATTATGAACATCGTATGCATAGAATGATAATTCATTTTATCTAATAAATTGTTTTGTAGTTGTGATTGAATTGTTAGTTATAGACAATTATAAGAACACTTCATAAGGTTTTTGTACATATTGCAATGGAGTATGATGTACAAGAAATACTGACAATTTGCTGGCTGAATGCAAGATAGACGCATTGCAGGAAAAGTGGTACATCATGGTGCTTGCTGAAAGACATAAGGAAGAATGCATCATTTTATTGCAACAACAATGAAAAATTATGAAATATAATTTCATATTTTGGGGAAAAGTTGAATTACTTATGAAATAAGTTGAGTTCTAAATGAATTCATTTATGTTCTCTCATGATAACTGCATGTGTGTGATGCAGATGAGATAATATTGTTTAAAGTTGGAATGCTGGGAAAGAACAACTACTGTTGAGGACACTAAAGCCCTATAATTGTAGAACCTTGGTGGGGTTCTGGTAACAGATGAGTGCTCTCATTGTGTGTGAAATCCTTGGCAAGATGGATCACTAAAGGGATGTGTAGTAGTGAAGGGAGGCCTGAGCCTAAAAGGGTGAGTGCAACAAAGAAGAGGTAACCCAAGGATGTTTATGGCATGGTAGATGCCATAAGCCATAAGGAGGGTGTGTCAAATGGAACAATGAGCTGAATTATTTCCGAAAGAATATCCATGGAATAGAGAAATTGACTTCTAGCTGTAGTATGAATACCAGAATTGGTGCTGGAAAGTAGAGCACCAGATGTATAACAAGATTTCAATAACTAAAGCTTGGAGATTTTTGAATAATTTGAATTGTACATGTATAAATAAGTTGCAATGAGGATAGTACAAAAATAAGGGGAGGGGATTGTAATATCACAAGATCGAGCCCTAGTTGTAATTGTAAATGTTAAATGTTTTATAGGATGGTAAGCTAGGAGGATTATGCGATGATTAGGCCAGCGAGCCTAGATGCTAAAGGCCAATTAGCCTATTTTTTTTATATGTAAATACTCATATCATTAATATAAATACATCACTGCGTGTAGACCAACCGTGATAAAAGATAATGGGGGACTAAGCTCCACTAGGTAGGGAAAGGGATGGGGATAAGAGGCTAGGAAAAGGAGCTAAGCTAGAGGGACTATCTCTAAGGGAATACTATTGTATTATTATTTCCTAAAAAATAAGGTTGGACATAACCTATGTTATCCTAAGTTCTCGTGGGAAGGGAATGAATGTTAAGTGGAGCTCATGCAACTTCATGAGGACAAGTGTCTGATTTGGGACATGCAGTTATATTTGGAAAACTCATCACTCTTAGGGGTTCTTTCCATTCTTTCCATTCTTCCCATGCATGAAAACACTCACACACTGAGCCATGACCTCCATTATCGATCTCTAAGCATGCATGCACCTCTGGAACCCACATTTATACTTGAGTTATCTTGTGTATATCCTGTGAAGCTCGACACACCTGTATTCTCCTGAGCCCATGCTGTGTCTTAATGGTTGGTTGTTGTTGCCCATGCAGTTCCTTGGTTGAGCATGTCTTTCTGGCATCTTTTGTGTTCTTACCCATTTTTGGTTGCTGCCATCACCTGTGCGTTAGTTGTATTTGATAAGGAGCTGGATTGAAGAAGCAAGTTGTCAGGACTATGAGAAACTCTCTCCAGGTGACAGAGTTTGTTGGGAAAGAAGAAACAGGTTGTAAGGACTATGAGCAACTCTCTCTAGGTGAGAGAGGTTGTTGGGGAAGTGATTTCTCTTGGAGGGAGCCCAACAACAACTATAGTGCTCCAAGAATTCTTGTCTGGCCTGTTGCTGAAACCCTGGAAGGGAAGTGGAGCAACCGATGGACTGTTGAACAATGAAGGTGTATACTTCCTGGGGTGGGACAAACATGTGGGGAGTGAGAGGCTGTGAGTTGTGTGCGTAAGTTGGATCTTGGGAGGGAATCCTTCCTGATGTACTATGTGACTTCCCATAGTCTCAACCTAGCTTAGGAATTCCTTTGCTCGGGTGGAGTTTAGTCCCCGCTCGGGGGTGACCCATTGTTGAGAGATGAGCAACGTGGTCTATGGCTAGGAGGTTCGTGGAAGGTCTGCACGTAGTTGGTGGTATTCTACAAAAATATAAGTACCATTTCTATGCTCATTTACATGTTGTGTATTTGTACATGTCTAATATTTATAAGTATTTCCTGTATATGTTGTATGTGTAGGCTTTACTACTATTTCTGCGTTTATCTGTATATTAGCAGAATGTAATTGTCTGTTAAGTTATGTATGTATGATGTTCCACAAGAGTTTCTGTGTGCCATATCCCAATAGGTCTATGGATGGGTATGTTACAGATCAGAGCTTGAAGAGAGAAGAAGTGTAGTAGCATGCCCCGACTTGGGTGGCTGGGGGTGTTACAAGGTACAACATATCTATCTACAGATTCAAAAGGTATGTCATATTCTTATGTGTAGTTGGATGTTTTTTTCTCCATGAGATATGGTTATGGGAGTTTGAGGTTGTTCCCTAGAAAGGTTGTTGGTTGTATGACACTTATGGTATGAGCTAGATCTACAGAAATATAGCATTGGTATGTTGGTATTATTCATTGGGACATCTTATTGGTTCAAGTGTTGAGACATAGCTTGTATTTATTGGTACATGGTTGAGGTTTTTGGTTGTGCAGTGATTGTGAAGTTTCCTGTGTAGTGTGAGGATGCATATCAGTGAGGTTTTGATGTCTAGTCCATGTGATGGTTATTTCACTTGATCATGATACAGATGTATGGCACATGACTAGAGAGACATAGATTCATTTTGTTAAAGGATATGTATGAAGATTTATGGATAGGGCACAACTACAAGTTGGACACAGTGGCATGTTGCAGGTTGATGTGACAAAGGCAACAAAGGGTCTGAGTTTTAGAAAGGTGAAAACCCTAGCTCTCACAGGGTGTATGTAGGATGTATTATGTAAAGGATGCGTACATATGTAGGCTGTAGGATAGAAAGGGTGCGTACATACGTGAGCTGCAGTACAAACAATTCACGTAATTTTTTTTTTTTTTTTTTNACAGGTGTAGGTTGGTCACAGGTTATTGGTACAGGGTTGTAGCCTCCTTATGTTTGGAGGTAGAGAATTAAGTAGTTGGAGCCTCCCTTGGGTTGTAGCTTGAAAATATAGGGGGTTGGAGCCTCCTTCCATTTGCAGATGGAAAATAAAGGAAGTTGGTACTTCCAATGAATGTAATTCTGAAAGACATATAAGAAAAAAATATACTATGGTTTTCTCCCACATTGGGTTTCCACGTAAAAATATTGGTGTATTGTGTATGTGTGTGATTGCTCATTGTTCATGGTTTGTTTATTCTGCACTTGTTGAATGATATTGGTAAACATATCATAAATATTAACACCACTCATATACTGTGGTTAAATATGAATAAATTTCTCTATTACCGATTCACCCCCCCTTTGAGTAATCCAACAATTGGTATTAGAGAAGGTTCCTTTAGGAATCATTTTAACCACTAGAAGGTAGATAATGGAGAGAAACAATATGTATAAAAATGGAATACTATAGTTTGATGGACAAAACTATGCATTTTGGAGTGGAAGGATGAAAACATATGTACAAGAACAAGGATTTGAGGTTTGGAAATTAGTATTAGATGTTAGGATATTTAGACACTCAGGAGTTAGTTAAGATCTACTTGGTATAATGTGTTGTTAGGTAAAAGTGTGTTTCTTTAGTATGCATTAGTATGCATTTGTAGTTAGGAAATTTGATGGTCACAATATGTTCTCGACATAGAGTGATCTGACGGTTCATATTATCCTCGATCTTAACAACCATTGATCTATAACTTCACAACCATTCGTCCATGATCTCTATTTAAAGAGCATGGAGGGTCATTTTTCGATGATCGATTGTGAGAATTTCTCTTGTAAAATCTCTCTGTAATCTTTTTCTTTTGCATTAATAAACTGCTCCAAGTGGCCACATTGGTTGGGGCTGTGGATATTTCCTCGTAGGGGTTTTACCATGTCAAAACATAGTGTGTTGATATTTGATCTGGTTATGTGAGTGGCTACTGAAGGTTTTCATCCTCTGTTGGAATACCTATGTTGTTGAACATGGTATCAGAGCATGTTTGAAGACCCGCTCCTATTGCAGATCGAGATCATGAAGTCGAGTTGCCTCATCTCCACTTTCTACCATTTTCGTACATTTATGGGATGAGATTACTATTCCATTACGTCCAGAGCGCTCATTTCAGTTAGAAATGATTTTTGTTTCACTCGAAAAGGTTTCCATTTTCCCAAGATACGACCATTTCAGTTAGATCCAGAGGTATAAAGGTTGAATACGCTCTTTTTAAATTTGTGCAGAGTATTATTTCGGTTTTATTTTGATTTTATATTGTTTGTTTTCGGGTTTCTACTCTTTTAGATCTGCGTATGCTCTTTTCCCTGCACCTTGTGCGATCTCAAAAAATCATAAACAGATAGGAAAATGTGCATTTTTCGGTTAAGCTAACCAAGATCTAACCCTTGTTGTCATCGAGAAGTGGAATTTTTTTCTTGTGTTAAAAGATTTTTTTATGAGCACGCTCTCCAAGGTTGTCTTCAACAACAACAACAACAAAAATCCTCCTGCTAAACAATACAATGTGTTTTTCTAGCTCACTTGGTTAAAAGTTTCTTTATTAAGTAAGAGGTCTTGAGTTCAAGTCTCTCTTTTTGTTACTTTTTTTGAAAAAGTTCATGCTCCATTGTAAAGTGTATTTCATTTAAAGTATAAAAGTGAATCACTATAAGTAGCTTTAACATTTTATTTTAGAGTTATATATTTTGCATGCAACTTTCTTTTATAAAGTAACTTCATTGTAAAAGTGATCCACACTTCTTTTTATAAAAGTGGGTCACTTCATAAAACAAGTTATTTGTAAAAGTGATGTTATTTGGAGGGCTATCACCACTACGTGATTCTTTTGTTACCGTTTATGAATTTTTTTTAAAAGGGCATAACTTTCACATTCGAAGTTCGTTTTTAGTGCCATTTATTTTTAAAACCGCCTAATTTTTCGAGATCTTTCCATCTAGATCATCAGTTTCAATTTTCAAATCCATATTATCTTCATATTTAATATGGATTCTTCCAGTGATCTTTTGCTTACCAACACCAAGTACTTCCAATGGAAATCCTATATGGAGGATTTATTAAGAAGTAAAGGCTTGTACCAGATTACCTTGGGAAAGGAAAAGAACCCACTGATGCTGATAAAAAAGTCAATTGGGATAATAGGAGTGATGAAGCATGTTGACTGATTGGAATTTCCATCTCTCCTGATTTAAGGATCCCCCTTCAAGAAATTGATGACCCCGATGAAGCTTGGGAAAATCTTGAATCTGTGTTTGGTAAGAACAATATTATTCGATCACATCAGTTAGAAAATCAAAT
>JASDQU010242792.1:8254-18420 GCA_032191745.1 Picea mariana
TATACCTTTTGTGTATGTGGCACATTATGTAGATCAAAGAATTGCTCCATCTGAAGTATCCATGTGATTAGGTCCTTATACCCCACATAAATGTTCAAATACAAGATGATTCTAAATGAAAATGTCTCCTTGGTATATATAGGAGACTAGGAGATACAATTACAACTAATGGACTAAATCCGACATAAATTAAATAACATTACTAATGTAATATGCCCCAATTAAGGGGTAATGAGCTACTATTTAGGGCTTAACATAGAGAGGAGGCTTCAGTTAAAGTCTGATGATGACATGATATTCTTCCACGTTATTGGTCAAAGAACCAAGGAAAATTCCTCCTGAACTCACCAACTTGCTAGAGTGGTAGATGACCCAAGTTGCAGAAGTGGTGTTCTGGGTGTGTCGACTAGTGCCATCTGAAAACCTGAAATAGATGGGAAAGGGTGATGTCATATGCACATTCAATCACAAAGCAAAGTATAAGCATTTGAGACAAAACTCATGCATGCAAAAGAAAATACACAGCAAGTAAAGAGTATATAGTACAATAATTTACAAATCACACATGTGATATATTCTATGCATAGTACTTCTTGAGGTAAATCCCATTTTAGGGCTCACCGAGAGATATTCCATCATAGTTGAATAACTCATAGGTGCATTTGTGTAGCACACGTTTTATGATATAAGGCTCGTTCCACATGGGTTATAACTTTCCTGCCCCCAGCTTGTCATGATCTTGATCATATACTAGGACCAATTTTCCTTCTGCAAAAGAATGAGGTCGAACAGATTTTTCATATTGATGTTTCATTCATTTTTGATACGTCTCATTGATGAGAGTAGCATCACGACAGGTTTTTTCCAACTTGGTTAAATATAGGAATCATTCATCTTCAGCAGAAGTGTGAGGTAGGAGTTCTACGGTAAGTTTCAACAAATGGATCTTACATTCTATTGGTAAAAACGCTTCTATGTCATATACCAACTAGAATGGCATGTATCCAGTTGCATTTTCCATTGAAGTTCGATAGGCCCAAAGTGCGGAGAAGAGTTGCAAGTGCCAAGAGCTTTTGTTTGTTCCCACCATGCATTGGAGAATGGTATTTAGGACTTTGTTGATGGCTTCAACTTATCCATTCCCCTGAGGATAGTAGGGGGATGAATTTTCATGGAAAAAACCCATATTGGTGCATAATTCACTCATCATCTGATTCTATAAATGTGAGCCATGATCAGTTACAATAGCTTTTGGGACACAAAATCCAGTTATGATGTGGTTAAGAACAAAGAGTGTTGTAGTGTGGCCATCATCAATGAATGTAGGCATATTCTTAGCCCATTTAGTGAAGTAATCAAGGCAATGATGATATAATTGTGCCCCCCGACTGAGGTAGGCTTACATTGCATAAAATCAATGCCCCATTTTGCAAAGGGGTCGACAGTGAAAACGGGATGCAGTGGAGTGGGGTGGGCACGTGATTTCTTCTGAAATATTTGACAGGGCGAGCATTTTTTAACGACCTCGATGCAATCTTTGAATATAGAAGGACAAAAATAGCTGACACGTAATATTTTATGGGTTTTAGCCATCCCATAAAGATGACCACCACAAGATCCAAGGTGATAGTCATTTAACACTCATTTAACCTCGTCATGGGTTAAACAACATCGTAGGATAGTATCAATGCCATGGCGGTACAATGTGTCATTGATGATGACGTAGAATTTGGAGTGGTGGCGAATGCGACGTCATTCGTAACGTGAGATATTCGGCTGAAAACGTCGGGTTTGGAGATAGAGAAGAATATATTTGTACCAAGGATCTGATGTACTAATGAATAAAAAGGATTCATCAGGAAGAGAATCATTGGTCTTAGTATCTTCATCATTATAGAGAAGATTGCAAATCAATTCCACAAAAACCAACGACTTCTTAGCTTTTGATTTGGAAAATTCGAAATTGCATTCCTGGAGAATAACGATCCATTTGGAATATTTTCCCCCAAGTACTTGGCGAGTCAAGATTTGGTACATGGTGTTCAAGTCTGCGATGATCGTGGTAGTGTGTAACATAATGTAATGGAAAAATCTATGGACGAAAATAACTACTACCAAAGCCAACTTTTCGACATGCGAATATCAGAGCTTGGGACTGGATAGAATCTTACTCAAATAGTAGATCACATGTTCATTGATGTCATTATCCTCTTGTACTAACACCATAGCAATATTGGAAGTAGAGGCAACCAAATAAAGGATATAGTCTTTCGCATAATCTGGTGGGTGCAAAAGAGGTGTGTTTTTAAGGCATGCTTAAGGGCATCGAATGAGCATTCAGTAGATTCATCCCAGATGAAAGGGGTATCTTTCTGAAAAAATCTCATAAATCCTTTAGTGATTTTGGTGTAATTACAAATGAAATGATGAATAAAGTTTTCCTTCCCTTGCAAACTTTGCAGTTGAGTGAGGTTGTTGGGACAAGGGAAATCTAGAATGGATTTAACTTTTAAGGGATCCACCCTAATCTCGTCTTTGGAGACTATGAAGTCGAGGAGGCATCCTAATTCAACAACGAAAATACATTTATGGGAGTTCAAACGTATGTGGTAAAACCAACATCGATGAAAAATGGCTCATAGGTGACCAATGTAGTCTCATTGATGAGACGAGTGAGCGGGTAAGTCATCGAGCTAGGGTTCAACAATATGTTTGATATCGTGAAAAGCGTATGACATGGCCCGCTGAAAAGTAGCTCCAATGTTTTTAAGACCAATAGGTAGTTTCCGATAAGCAAATGTCCCCCAAGGGCAGATGAAGGTTGTTTTATGTTGATCAGTTGGTAGGATGTTGATCTGGTTGTATCTAGAAAATCCATCCATGAACGATAAAATGATGCTTCCAGGGAAATTATCGATAATTTGGTCAATAAAGGGTGTAGGGTAATTGTCTTTGGTACAAGCCTTATTAATATCCCTATAATCGATGCAAACACGAATAATCCCTTGTTTATTAGCAACTGGAACGGTGTTGGAAACCCATTTGGTCAAAGGGACAGGATAAATAAAACCAGACTTCAACATTTTTTTGACTTCTACCTTTATGGCCGCGGTTTTCTTAGGATGAACTGGGAAATTTTTTTGTCTTACAGGTTTAGCACCTAGATAAGTTTTTATCTCATGCACAATGATTGATGGATCAATCCCTATAATTTATTCGAAACTCTAGGAGAAGATGTCACATAATTATTTGAACAAGTCGGTATAACTTTCAACTTCTTCAACTAAACAATTTGCATCTAGATGAACGTTTTCCACAGTACCTTTTTTTATTGATATGTCGACAGTAATCGTAGGTGATATGTTTCCCAAATTCCCCTCGGAGATGGTATCTTGGGTGAGTATTGGAGATTGGGGATAGTCGACGATATTTCTAGGAAAGATAGAGGATATGTCTTTCTCAATGTCATCCAAACTTGGAAGAAAGGAAGAACGATGGTGGTTGTCATCCCATGGTGTCTCCTCGATGTTAAGCATTTCCATAATAGATTCATCTGATGGAAAAATCTATAGGAAATAATCGAAAGTATAGGATAGGGATGTTAACCAGGATGGTAATGAGTAATTTGTAGATGCTAGCAGATGTTGGTCATTCAGTGAAGGAGAGGCAGACTGAATGGCATCATATGCAGCCTCTGCAGGACTAAGTGGCATGATGTCACCTAGTGCATCAAATTATAAAGGACTAGCAACGCTCCATGGATCAGATGATTTGTAGGATTGATGTGCCGTAGTTGAGATCATATTGATCATCATGATGTGTTTCGAAGTGGTAGGAAGTGGTGTAGGAAAGGTACCCATAAGCGAATAGTATTTTAAAATATCTACTCCAACACTTTCATAAGTGATCTTGGAATCTCCCAGAAAAGGAATGTTGTTGGATGTGGGAGTGTGAGCGTTGGGGGTGTAGTAATCTAATTGATCGATGGTCACAATTTTACCTTGATGGGGAAACTGGAAACATCGAAACACCGATGAAGTGACGACATTCATGGAATAAGACCAAATTCTTCCTAACAAAAAGTTTTAATTGAGGAGAGCATCGACTACCCCAACATCTACTGAAATAGTCTTGCCTCCCAATTGAACAGCTAAGGACTGTAATAGTCCATGAGGAAAGAATCATCTCCCATCGAATGCTCATAACATAGTAGGGGATTGATTAAGACCAGGCGATTTCAACCCTTTCCAACAAGCCAATGACATGACACATGTGGAAGCTCCCTCATCCAAGATTGTGTGATGAATATGTTGATTGTGGATGACAACATCAATCTGGAAAGCAAGTTGGTGAGAGAGTCATGATTTAAAATTATCGAGGTTAAACATGATATTATTAGATGACTCGAGATATATTGCTCTAATGGCTTCCAAGATATTCCTACGTTGACTAGGGAAATGTTGTATAGCTTTGAGAGTTGACATAGCACACGGTGCTTGGGAAAAATCTTCAACGATGTTGTAGTTTTGAGAAACACATGAATTAGGATTAAAATTTGACTTTCGAATTGTGCACTTGGGTGGATGTAAGATAGATTCAAAGTTAGGTTTCTCAATTTGGAGTGGCCTAGATGGAGGAGTAACAGTGGTGGATGGTGGATCCGTTGTAGTATCATTACTTAATTTTTCCTTATCGGGTTTATCTAGTGGTGTGTCACATGTTGTAGTACGAGTGGTCAAATATATCCCCATTAAACATGTAAATGTGCACACTCGATGAAGCTTCCTCACCAGGAGGATGATTTGGAGTCCCTCCTGTTGGAGGTGCAGGGGCTTGCGCTACCAGTGATGCTGATGTGGAAAAGTTTTTTTCAACACAATGGGTTGGGAATTTCATTTAAAAAAATTTGCAACTTCGTCATGATGAGAAAAATCTCATGTGTAGTGATTGTCACCACAAATGAAACATGGAAATTTTGGTTTTCCTTGTGGTTGTTTCTCAGTAACAGGTGGTTGAGTCAGTGTTTTTGGATTTTCATTTTGATTATTGTTTTTCTTTGGTTTATTTTTCATTTTCTTCTTCCCCCTGGGCTGTTGTGGAGAAGCAAATTGAACTGCATTCACCTCATATATTTGAGTTGGGGTGGAGTTGGATGAGAGTGAAGTCGAAATGATACTGGGGGAAGTAACTGAGTGATTAGTCATGTTGGTTGACTATGAGTTGGATTGGGTTTTTAAGGAACTGGTAAATCCATCTGCGTGAGTTGTGGAGGATGGTTTTGATGGATCGGTTGACATATGGGGAGCGTTCATAATCAATTCATACAAAGTATCGGATTGGGAATAAACCGAGTCCAGATATTGGGCATGAGCAATGGCTTCCTCTTCGGTAACGACACCACCCATGGCTAGATCACAAGAAATCAATGGTAAAAGAGATTTAGTGAACCATTCAGCCAGTAATTGGCCAGGAATGGTTTCTTTGATCAACTTTCATCTTTGTTTCCACTCATGAATATGATCATAGATATGTACAAAGTTGGCTTGATGAAGGGAGGCTAAGAGTTTTGTACCAGTCTTGTAATGGATGGGTAATTGAAAGTGCGTGAGAAAATCCATGGAAAGGGAATTAAAATCTTGAAAAGTTAGCTCAATGTACCATTTGGTTGTTGAACCCATAAGTGTGCACTGGAAAATACGTAACTGGATAGAATCATCCATTAGTGAATTTGATGAACACCATAGATGAAATTTCATAACGTGATTTTTAGGGTCTTCACCATGTTTACCGTCAAATTTTAGGATATCGAAAGGTAATTTAGCAGGAATAACTGGCCAAAAAGGAGAATGTAATATGGGATCATTTCTCAATCTCGATAGATCTGGTAGATCTAGAGTGGCTAAGAATGGTAGTTGTTGATTAACCTGAGGATGATATTGGTGTGGCATGGGGACACCATTAGGGTCATAAGCTGCTTGAGGTGGATAGTTGTAGCCACCATGCCCTCCCATGTACTGTTGTTGTTGACCAGCATAGGTAGGATTCATCTGTTGAGGAACGTTCATGAAAGGAGAAGGGAAAACCATTTGGCCTTGGGGAGGATAACCAGTGTAACCCGTGGAAGGATAGTTCACTTGATTAGGTTGAGGTGGATAACTAGCCTACCCTTGAGGAGGGTAACTAGGTTTTCCTTGAGGAGGGTAAGGATTTTCCCCTTGTGGAGGATAATATTGTTGACCTTGAGGAACCCAAGTGGGATTCAGGACCCCTGTGAAAGGTTGTCCAGAATGTAATCTAGAAGGATTGGGATTCAATATTCCTTCTTGCGGGTTGGGGTTTGATGGCCCTCCCTGATATGGTTGATGAAATGTACCTCCTTAGGGTGGTCACCAGGATTGTGGGGAGTTTCCTTTGAAATAAGTTTGTCCCCCTACCATTGATTAGGTAACAACTGGGGTTTGACTGATGAAAGGGGGTTTCCCCTTATTCAACATGGACATTTGTAAGGATGGTTGTCCCTTGAGAGGGATGTGTGCGCTAGACAGGGGTTTCCCCCCAGTCGGTATTTATCTCGCAATTGAGTTTATGTGTGTGGAAGGGTTCTTCATTATGTGAGGTGAAGGTGTCCCAATAGGGTTCTGTGGAATATAAGGAGGTGTGGGTTGAAGAGGTATTGTAGGAGTAACCTTTAAGGTATTTTTCACATGACTAGGTAACATGATTCGTATGTCACTTTGAACTTGTATTGAGGTGGTAGCAATATTGACTATTTGTTCGATGGGATGGGTGATAGTCTAACGTGACGGTCCTGCCTTGGCACCAGTAGAGGTAGGAGGGTCAAAAGGTGGTCGGCTAAAATTAAATTTTTCATAAAGGTCACGTCCCGATGGATTTCTCCATATAGAATGAACAACAGTTTGTTTTGGATTTACCATTTCAGTAGAACATACAAGGGTCATGTATTTGTCATTAAAATTTGGTTGTATTGGTTCCATATCCAACTGATTGTATGCCTTGACAGTAAGTGAGGGTAATCTTATACTATAACATTACCTGAGGAATCCAATCAGACAAGGAGTGGATCGAGAGGTACTTGCAAAGCAAGGTTGATAGGAAGGGTTCCTTCCTAAACCATAATCAAGGCTCTCTCAGGATTCCCTAGCAAAGGAGTAGCAACACTCCCAGCGTCTGAATGGTTCTCAACCTCTTCATGGTAAGTGTCTTCAGGTGAGTTAGGAGGTAAGGTTTTGTATCCTTATGGAGGAAACCCTTGCATTCTATGTGATCTACGAAGACATTTATCGTCTACAGTCTCAATTTTTAAAGGAAATAAAGTAAACAAACAACACTCACTAAAAAATCTAGAAAACCAACAAGAAAACAATGCCTTCTCTCAATGAACGTGCTAGTTGGTGATGAAATCCAACATCGCACGATCAAAGTGAGAAGGGGATAGGATGTGGGTGGGTGGATCAGGTACATTGGTGACCTTCTTAATGGACTTACACATTGGTGCAAGCCTTCTCGCGATTTTACACGTGGGTTACCCTCCAAGGATCTCGAGTAAGCTTGACCAACGCCCGTTCCAGGTACAACGAAGACTTACGTTCACCGTCACCTCATGTAAGGACCCTAAATATTGTGGCTACTAAGGATAGCAACTCATATTCATCCTCTGGGAAGGTACAATTGACAATCAAGTCCAAACTTATGGGCAGGATATGAAGTCTGAAATCCTTCAAGAGAACTGAGGAAAAGTGGCCCAGTCAACTCCAGAGGACTTCGAATAGATTCATAATTTAGGAAGCTCCGAGACCAAATGAATACAGTTGAACCTGAAGAAAAACCCCCAATATACGATTTGACTACTACGAACATTTAATCCTTGGAGGGACAATCTTTGTTTCTCTCCCAAACGTGACCTCGTGCGTAACCCCTATGTGAGAGGGGGATCCTAGCTATGCTTATACAAAAATTGGATTTACTCTCCCTATAGCAAGATTTTGAGTTTGTCTTGAATGCTTTGGAGAGTTATTCTCACATCCTATTCCAAAGCTCTAGTCCTAGTCTATTGTTGGTGTAAAGATCTTAAAAATAAAAAAATTCTAGATTGATTTTAATTAGCATTGATTTTAGTGGTTGTTCTTTACACAAAGGTGAATAATAGTGAAACTGATGATGTTTGATACTTGACTACAAGAAAGATAAAAAGAATGAGATGAAAATTTTCTTTTCAATGAAATTATAATTATGGGAAGGAGAAGAGCTTATTTTTCATTCACTAACAAGCACTTAAGAATGAAAAATTTTCATATAATTTCATTCTCAACAAGAATCCAAATAGTTGTCGAATTATAAAGAAAACCTTTCCAAAATCCAAAAACCAATGCAAAAAGTATTCCTTTGTTTGATTGTAAATGTGAATTCAATAATTTGTCTAAGGCTTCTTGTTTCACTAATAATGAAAAATGACTTCAGTATTGCGACTTTCTAAAAGAGGAAGCAAAAGCACACAAACAAAGACAGTCTCAGCAGTTGATAAGAGACGAAAAAAAGAACAAACTATTTATTCAAAGAAAAACACCCAAAAACAAAGAATCACACTTAAAAATATTCTGAAAATGAGTAAGGTATCAAATACCAAGTAAGCAACACTGAGATCAATGACTTTCCTTATAACAATCTCCAATCAATCAGATAAACGAAAAGAGCAGCAAAAAGAACCCAAGTTTGAGGAAAAACGATTGCTTTTTTGATAAGGAAAGACAACACAAAACCCAATCAAAGACTAAAAAAGTGAAAAGAAGCAAGTTGTAATTCAAACAGAAGACAAGATCTGATAGAAAAGGATCTGAGCTAGAGAAAAAGAACCAATAACTACACCCAACAAACAGATAGTCAACAATTTTTCAAGGCACGAAAAATTGGCGCTCTGGTACTAATAGAACCAGAGCACTATAGCGCTCCCTAATACATTCTGGGGGAGCGTTGATCAATCTATCAACACTCTAACTTAAACTGGAGAGGGCACGGGTTTTGAGAATTTTTTTGGAAAAACCCAGAAAATTCAAAAACTCAAGAAAGTTCAATCAGAGACTTTGTAAGACAACTTTAGAAAAGATAAAAGATGTATGGATATATCAAATCAAAAAACAGGATCTGAAGATACGAAAAAGGTAGGTACAAACCAAGGAAAGAACCAAAACAGAAAGCTTCATTCCCTAGTGGAGTTGCCAATTTCTGCTATGGAATAATTCTCGTGCGGACAGGTGAATTTTCCCTTGGAGTATAGACCCCTCTACCAAGACAAAAAACTACTTATGGTCACTACCATTCCTACAGATTAATTATGTCCATCAAAAAATATATTAAGAGGGATAGTCTGATGCACCTCACTTTCAAATTTTTTCCATGTTGCTCCAATCCACAAATTCTGAATAGTACTTGCGGTGGATGACAAAAGACAAACAACTATCTCCTACTCTAATGGATTAGAAAAAAATGATCTATCTATGAAGGATTAGAACAAACATAGAGAAATATATGTAAACACATATTAGAAGGAAATAGGCCAAGTATATTGATGAGAACTTTAAAGAGACACTTACTATCATGGATGGAGCTACAACAACTTCTCCAAGTTCTCCTCATCCAACCCCTTGCTCGAAATATCCACGATCAAAATGAAAATGATTTTGCTGATTATTTTCCTTCTTGTTCACCATGAGAATGCCTCCATTTATAGTCTCTGGGAGGCCCAACCACCTTGGTTATATATGGGATTAGTTGAGGATATGACTCCATCAGTTGTGGTATCTCCCTCAGATATAGCCTAAGGGTTATATTTGAGCCAAACCAACTCGAATCAACCCTAGCTATCCTTAGAGAAAAAGGGGATTTCTTCCCAATATTTTCTCAACCAATCAGCGCTCCTTTACAATGGGTAAAAGAGCACTAAAATTATCCCTTCTAGATAGACAGAGAGTGTTAGCGCTCCCTGCATATGATAAGGGGAGCATTGATCTTCCAAATTTTTTCAAGATGACCAATTCTCATAGAAAAACACTTTGTTTCGCCTGTCAAATGATGTGTCTTCTTCTTCTAACATGTTTTAGGGGTCATATAAAGTGTTCTCATGGTGTCATTTGTGATGCGACACTTACGTG
>JASDQU010242792.1:37539-47830 GCA_032191745.1 Picea mariana
TGTGCAAACTGAAAAAGGCCCTGTATGGTCTTAAACAAGCCCCCAAAGAATGGTTCTCTAGGCTTGATCAATATCTACAAAAACAGGGATACAAGAGAGGGACTACTGACAACAAACTATATATCAAAATTGAGGATCAAAACATGATTGTTGTGGTAGTGTATGTAAATGACATCATATTTGGGAGTAATCTCACTACACTAAGAAGAAAATTTGCAACCAAAATGCAAGAAGAGTTTGAAATGTCTATGCTGGGAGAACTATCATTCTTCTTAGGTTTACAAGTAAATCAACAGAAAATGGAATATTTATTTCCCAAACCAAATATATCAAGGAAATGTTGAAGAAATTCCAAATGGAAGACAATAAACCTATGGGTACTCCAATGGTCACTGGATGTAAACTAAGTTTATAAAATGACTCACCAAAAGTATACCAAACGATGTATAGATCTATGGTTGGAAGTTTTCTCTATTAAACAACAACAAGACCTGACATCATGCAGGATGCAGGACTCGTGGGGAGATTTCAATCTGCACCTAAGGAAACCCACTTAAAAGCAGTAAAAAGAATATTCAGATACCTTCAAGGGACCCTGGAACTAGGATTATGGTATCCAAAAGATAAATACTTCAATCTAACCGCATATACTGATGTAGATTGGGTAGGTAACATAGATGATAGGAAAAGCACCAGTGGAGGAGCATTTTTCTTAGGAAAAAGTTTGGTAGCATGGTCAAGAAAGAAACAAACATCCACATCACTCTCTACAAAAGAGGTATAATACATTGCTACCGCATCTTGTTGCACACAAGTTCTTTGGATGAAACAAACTTTAGAAGACCTACAAATAAAATTTAATGATCATATTACTATTAACTGTGACAACATTAGTGCCATAAGTATATCTAAAAATCCATTCATGCATTTGAAAACCAAACACATTCCAATTAAATACCATTTCCTAAGAGATCAGGTCACCCAAAAAATAGTTAAAATAGAGTATCTAGACACCAAAGAACAAATTGCAGACATTTTCATAGTACTTTTGAAAATCTTCGATAGATATTAGGATTAATTCAAAAACCTCACTAAAAACCGAATGTTCGGGAGGAGAATTACCACAGGGGGAGAGAAGAAAAGATCCCCTCTGTCATTGATGTCAAAGGGGGCGAATAACTTCAGAGAAGAGAAGTGTATGAAGTTAGTGTGTTTCCCTCAATGACAAAGGGGGAGATTGTTGGACATATTGTCATTGATGTCAACAATCATGATAAGGTTAATTATGGAAAGAGAATGCAATAAATCAGCAAGGTTAATCTCAGAAGAGATGCCAGGAGCCGTTCATTCTTATTTCAGGACAGTCCAGGACCGTCAGATTGAGGGGAAGTCAGAATTTGGAAGAATTGTATCTTAACTGTTATATTTGGGAGTTACAAGAGAAGGATCATTGAAGTTTCATTTGATCCATTGGAGGACTGGTCAACAATCAGATCAAGTTGTGACCGTTGGATACACAAGCACCATATCAAGGGCATGGATTGATTGCAGAGCATGAAGGGAGGATTAAACAACGCGTTAATTCCAACCCCACAATTAGTCTAGACCATCGAATCTCATCGATTCAAAGATCGACGATTGTGGTTGATCCAACAACAATATCACAACTTCAAATTGTGAAGTTTGGGCAACAGGAGAAACCACGTGCAAGTTATGATTCCGCAATCCACACTGACCGTCGATCGTCACCCGCCAATAGATCTACGATTAGCATCAGTTCCACTACCAACAAGAAGTTTCCATTGTGGAACATGACGATAGTTTTAAACATCGTGCTAGTTGGGACCCCTCAATCATCCCTGATCGTTGATCTACTCAAGGAGCATTCTTGGCCATTAGATCAAGTTAAGTGGAAGGATAGAGTAAGCCATAAAGAAGGACCATAAGATATGGAGAATACATGATGACTGTTATATCCAAGTGAAGACACGTAGCACACACATCAGAAGATCCACGTCAGCAAAGACACGTGGTGCAATTAGATGGTGGCAAGTGTCTAGGTCTAGATGGCACTTTAGGTTACATAAGTCACGAATCTAAGTGACACGTGGAAACCACTCGGCTAGTGTCAAGTCAGCAGTGACGTCAGAAAGTTACGTCACTTCGGGAGTATGTACTTCGAGGGAAACCAAATTCTATCACTAGTAAACTGCTCGAAGTGTCGAAATCGGAATTCAACACTGATCGTTGATCTAAGAACCTCAAGTATCATTCTTGACCGTTGGATCGAGTATAGTGGAAGGATAGTGTAAGGTACACTAACAACTGACAGCAAGTTGTCACCATAGCCCTATGACTTATTCGGTAGGTAAAACTTTGGAGGGATTGACCTACTTCATAGCTCGAGTAGCTCGAAGTCTCGAAGTTACAAATAGACGAATACCCGAAGGGTCGGATCTCTTTTGTGTACAAACCCACGGTCCTAGCTCTTGGACTTGTGAACGTTATTGAGCAAGGAAGTGACGATATGCACTTCGGCGAAAGATACTCCGGGAGGTTTGGAAGGTCACAAAGGTTGGAAGTTGCAAAGGATGAAGTCCTGAAATAACGACAGTTGTCCATCTCATCGTGCGATTAAAGCGTGACTGTCGATCTTGAAAAAGTGATCAAGCACTTATTTAGCCTAGCGCCTGGTCACCACCTGCGGTCGTATGGAATAAAAAGAAAAGGGAGAAAGAAGAGGAAGCGCTTAAATTAATAAGTCGGTGGTTATGCTCCCGTGGTCATATAAAAATGATTTGAAAGAAGCACCTTTGCAGAAATCGATTTCTGCAATATTTACAGAGACATGGAATCAAGTTAAAAATAAATCGATCCATACCTGTGATCGATTTACGAAAAGCACTCTTACTAAGTTTAAAAGAATTAACAATAATGTTTGAATAGTAATAGTGATTATTGTTAATGTTAAAATGAAGAGGTGTGATGGTCCAAACAAAGGGACACAATGTTTCATAGCTCACACCAGTTGGAAGAGTATATAAAATTGAAAGAGTGGTGAGAAGAAAGTGTCTCTGCAATCCAGATCAGAAGATCAAAAGCAAAAGTAGATTCCAAGAAGGAAAGTTGAAGATATTTATGCAGTGAGGGTGGAAGGGAGGAGCATAAAAGGATTCATATCCTTTAAGTGTAATTTAAGGGAGTTGGTGCTTCCTAGTGTCGGTTCCCTAAAGACGAGGGAGTTGGTGCTTCCTAGGGTTGGTTCCCTAAAGAAGGGGATCTGTGTCTCCTAGAGTTGGTGCTCTAAAAAGGATTGGTGACCTTCATTGTTCTTCATAAAAATCCTTGTAATTTCTATTAAATATATCTATATAATTGATTTTGAATACAATTCATTGTTGATTTATTGTGGTAATCAATAAAATATAAAAAGAAATTGCTAATTGTGAAAAAGGGGTAATACTAATTCAACCCCCCCCTCTCAGTATTCCAACAGGTAGCATGTGATCATTATTGAGATAAATTCTTATTGTAATCATTTACCAGATATAGCTAACATCTCCTCTAGGAGAACTTCTTGTTTTGTTTGCAAGTTACCATGGAGGAATGATTGATCACAACACTAGAAGAGTGTTGCTCTCATTTCTTATTATTGTATTTCTTCCTTTTGACCCTTGTTTCAGGGAGGTCACAAGTGATATCTCTAAAGGAGCTACTGTGACGATTGTTCTCACTATTGTGTTTATTATTATCATAAAGAGTATTATTCTTGTCTACTATTTCTCCCTTGTTGTTCTTGTTCCGGGCAGGTCACAGGTGATAACCCTGAAGGGAGCTATAGTGATGGTTGCAGGAGGAAACATATTAGATGAAACATGAAGAAGATTATCCAAGTTGAACACATGACCATATAGATCCATGTACCAAAGAAGATGAAGAAGAATCTACCTTTTAGATACAGAGTATCTCATATGGAGATTGATTGTAAGGAGCAGAAGGCTCCAAAGATGACTAAACATTAGAATAGAACTCACGGTAGACTTGGTCAATGGATAATGAATCTACCTTGATAGGAAGCATAATTCGTTTGAATTCTGACTCAAATTTTCATATTAAGACTCGGTATTCAACACCAAGTATATCCTACAGAGACTTTGAAGTTTTTATAGACTCAAAGGGAGTCAAGATTCATAGAAAGCATGGAGACTCAGAGTGAGCCAGATCTTAGAGAGGATCATATGAGTAAAGAGACATATTCTAGGACTGACCGATAGATTCCATGAGTTGAGAAGACTAGATTATATCTTCAAAGACTTCTAGGAGGCATGAAATATCATGGGAAGATTCCCTTGTTTCAATGATAGAGGAGGAAGCCAGTCAGAAGGACTGGGATATGGATTTTTCCTTGAGACAAGAAGGGAAGTCAGTGGTGACTTCCAAGATTGATATAATAGATCAAGCATGTTGCAACCAACAATATCGAGATGTACAAAGCCTGATTTGTGTCCAGAGGATTCTCCCAGCAAGAGGGAGAAGACTACAGGGATGATTTTACGGGCTAATTTCTGCTCATGGGGCAATTTTCCATGGTTTTTCCCAAAAAAAGATTCGTCATTATAAAAATGATTCGCCCAAATTCTATAGGATAAAATTATTTTACCTTAAAAATAGACAAAATTTTATGCAAACTATATAAAATCCTTAGAAATTTGAATATTTTTACAAAAATATCGCCAAACATTTATAGTTGGCATATGAAGGACTGGTAATATTCTCCAAGGTTTCTACATTTCATAATAAATTTCCATCCTTAAAATCATCCCTGAAAGACTATGATGAGACACTTTCTCCAACAATCGAAGAAATAGTTAAAGTGTTCGTGAAGACAACTAGAACAACCATGATTATGATACAGTATGAGATTCATAGAGAGAAGTCCTTATATTTGAGATTGAGTTATCTCTAATGTCATTTGGTGTAGTACATGAGTTGGGCCATGGAGACACGACTACATAAGAATATTGAGTTACCTCCAGAGAAAGAGGATAATCTACCCTCATTGTCAGTTTTTGAGCCACTCTCAGTTTCATTTGAAGTTGTTGTCATGATAGAGTAGAGGAGTTACTCTCAGAGTTCAACAACCATAATAGGAATGGAGCAGTCATTCTCAGCTTCAGAGGAACTGCAAGTGCAGAGTCCCGGTTCTAGAAGGAACAATTGCAGAAAAAGTAGAGGACATACTCTCAGGCAGTGAGACAAATAGTGCTTTGCAGAAAGCACATAGAACGAACACATGATTATGCAGATTGATTTGCAGCTGAGCAAAGTACCAGCTTAGTACAATGTGATGTGAAAATTTGGTTTCGAAGTATAGGACAAGAAGACTCATGTTCGCAATTTGAAGCAAGCTCCAAGAGCTTGGTATGGCAAGATTGATAGTTTTTTTATGAGCTTGGGATTTACCAAGAGTAAAGTTGATCCCAAACTTTACTTCAAGATTGCGAATAATGGACCAATTACATTGTTTCTATGTGTGGATGACTTATTCTTGACAGATGAAGAAAAGCACATCACAGATTGTAAGAAGAAGCATGTCGCTAAATTTGAAATGAGGACCTAGGCCCGATGCACTATTTCTTAGGTATTGAATTATGGCAGAGCCCAGAAGAGACTTTCCTTAATCAAGGAAAGTATGTTGTGGAAATTCTAAAGAGATTCGATATGATGGACTATAGAGCCATGTCCACTCCTATGGAGATGAAACTGAATTTATTGGTTGATACTTCATCAGAAATAGTTGATGTTGCTCTGATACCATGTTGAAGTTTTACTTATACAGCTAGCAGTTGTGGTTCTTCTTTATTATTATAATCATTTATCACATTAGTTGCATAAATAAGATCACTGAAATAGAGGCAATCACATAAAAAATAGAGAAACATAGAGTATCCTGGGAAACCCGCATGGGAGAGAAAACCCATCAAAAACTTCCTTAATATAGATAGACCAAACACCGAACATAAGATCCTCCTCTACTCCTTCACTAGGAAGAGTAGTTCGCCACTTAACCAAGAAATACCAAGACATAGACCAAGATCCCTCCTTGATGTCACCCCTAGTTGCAATAGTTACTCCTCCAAGACTTGCGCACTTCTTCATAGTTGTAGAGTTAGTGTGAGTGAGTGTACAAATGAGGTGTTAGCCTCCTTTATAAATAGTATTTTGGCCTCCCTTAATTAGGTCTGGGCCGACCTGCCACTTTACCCTTTTAATTTACATTTAATTGTCAAGGCACAAAAGGGTCGAATTTTACAAAGGCACAATAGGGCCTAATTAATAAATATAATATAACAATATTATTCAACACTCCCTCTTAGGTAGAATATTCTTCGAAGTTACAATATTTCAACAATCCCCACGTAGGAATGTTGTCTTCACATCCATCTATTCTACTTCAAAATAAAAATCAACAGAAACAAAAATAGATAAAAGAAATCTAATAGTAGTAAACTTGGCAACAGGAAAAACAATTTCACCAAAGTCAATTCCTTCTACCTGGGAATAACCTTTTGCAACTAATCGGGATTTTTCTTTCTCCACTTTGCCTTCTGCATTCAACTTCTTCTTAAACACCCATTTGTTGCCAACGAACTTTCTTCTAGTCAGTAACTCCACTAGATCTCAAGTCTCATTCTTGTCCAAGGTTACCATTTCTTCAACCATGGCCTTTTTCTATAGTTTCCCATCATTTGAATCCACTGCCTCCCTAACAAATATAGGAGCATCATCAGTAATAAACAAAGCAAAGTTTGAATGCAAACCAAGTGGAGTATACCTTTCCAGTTCTTTCTTTCCTGAACCAATCTCATCAATACTAGAGTATGAGGCTTTTCTTCTTCTTATTCTTGTTCATTTGTAGAGTTTGATTCATTATCCTTCAATTCAAACTCTATTTTCTCGGGTTCTTCCTCCCTTGGTAGGGCTTCCTGTTTGAAAACATCTTTGATTTCTCTAAATACCACATCTTGACTATACACTACCTTCTTAGTTACTAGGTTCCAAAGCTTATAACCTTTCAGACCATCTTTATATCCAATAAAGATACACTTTTCATCATTTTATCCATCTTACTTCTATTTTCCTTTGGAACGTGTACATAAGCATCACAACCAAAAACCATAAGATGTGTCAGAAAAGGTTTCTTACCAATCCATACTTTGTGTGGAGTCATGTCATCTAGTATTGATGGAGGTGATCGATTTACCAAGTAACCTGCAGTGTCCACTGCCTCTGCCTAGAATTCATGTCCCAACCCAACACCATTGAGCATGCACCTTTCTCTTTCCATCAACATCTTGTTCATCCTTTATACAACTCCATTCTGGTGAGGTGCGTATGGAGTAGTATTCTTCCTTGCTATACCACATTTCTTATAGAATTCCTTGAATTGATTCCCACATAATTCTCCGTCATTATCCGTCCACGACACTTTACTTTTCTTCTTTGTCTAATTTTCCACAAGAGCCTTAAACTCTTTAAATTTGTCAAGGACTTCAAATTTCTTCCCGAGGAAATAAATTCATGTATTTCTTAAGAATTCATTTATAAATGAGACATAGTACACAAATTTACCTAGTGATGGAATTGTCACAGGTCCAAACAAATCATTGTGCACCAACTATAAAATTCCCCTTGCCCTCATAGAACCAAAGGAGAATCTTACTTGATTTTGATTCCCATACAAGCAATGTTCACAAAAATAAATATCTAAAGAGCAATTCAACATACCTACAACCATAACTTTTCCATGTAGTACTCGAAGCCCTTTATCTCCGATATGCCCTAGTATTTGATGCCACAACATACTCTTTTCTCTAGAGATTGCAATAGTTTTTCCTTCTTCATATATAATCTCAGGAACAATAAAATTGTTGCATCCGTCACTAATAGTTCTTCCCAGTATCTTATATAAAGTTCCAATCAAACTCCCCTCAACAACACCTTTTCTCCTCGAACCATCTTACAAGTTTCCTTTTCAAACATTGTTTTTACACTTGCATTGTCCATCTTGATTATAGAAATCAAATTCTATACCAATCCAAGGATGAGAATAACACAATGGAGTGTTCTAATCCTACCATCTATTATCTTCAACTTGACTTTTCCTTGTCTTATGATTTTTATTTTTGAGCCATCTCCTAGAAAAAAATCACCCCCGTCATACCGTTAATACTTGCAGAACCACTCCCTATGATGACTCATATGAAAGGATGCACCTGAGTTGACCATCCATGCCTCATAATATACATGTGTTCTTGAAGAATCCAAACACACTCCTCATCCTTCATCTGCAGAGGTTTTTTCTTCTCTAGAAGGGGCATCATCAAATCCATTTACTCTCTCAACATTTTTGAATCTACATTGTTTCTTGTAATTCCCTTCTTTTCCACATCTCCAACATACCTTTATGAATTTTCCTGGAGATTTAGATGTTCCTCCATATTTAGATCTCCCACTTGAGGATTTTTTTTTCTTTCTTTCCTGGGAGCGTCCTCTTACAAATAATATGTGTTCTAGCTTTCCATGTTTTTCCACCTCATCTCTTCCAACAACAAGGATGAGACCACATCATCGAAACTTAAAGTAGTTGCATTACTGCTTATGGTCACAACCAAACTATCCCATGAGTTTGGTAAAGAGCACAATAAACTGATACACTTATCTTCATTAGAAATCTTAATATCAACAAACAATAATGGACTTACCAAAGTATTGAAGGCATTCAAATGCTTTGTTATCAAGTCTCCATCTTTCATCCTTAGGTTGTACATCGTCTTCCATAGGAAAATTTTGTTTACCAGGGACTTAGAATGATACAAGTGCCTAACTTATTTCATAATTTCTTGGTTTTAGCTTCCCCTGACACATTCAATAATATTGAATTTGAGAGACACAACTGGATTGTGCTCTTTTCCTTCTGATCCAACTTTGTCCAGACTTTTGTTGACATTCTCGTAGGTGCGGTACCTATATCTACAACGACCCATTGATTTTTGTTTAACAAAATATCTTCCATCTTGAGCTTCCACAACTCAAAAATTTCCCCATTAAAATTTTTGATCTATATTTTTTAACTACTCGCCATTTCTTTTCACCACAAGAATTGATACCACAGAGCTCCCACTTTAACATGTTTTTATCACAAACCCAAGCCAAACCCTTAGCCACAAAGGTGCTCCCCTGAAGACAATAAATTCTTTGATACCAAATGTAAGTTTTAAACCCTTTATATTAATGCAATGCACACACATATTCTTAACATAGAAAATAAAACAATTACAATCACACATATACACTGAGATTTACCTTGGAAACCCAATTGGGAGAACCAACAATTTGTTTTAGAGTTCCACCTCTAATTCTATTAATATTTAAACTTCATTTTTTACAATATAATATATAGGATCCCAAAAAATTCAAAAAACCCCTAACCGATTGACCCAGATTAGATTACAACCTTAACTCCTTAACTAGAATTAAAAAACCATGGGCTAAAAATAGGCCTTGGTATAAAAGTAGGATTAACTTGACAAAAAATGGGGCTTCTTGCAAATCCACCACTTGACAATAAGACCCAACAATTTCAATTCAGACTAATAAATTGGAGGTTGTCGAGTTCAATCAAGAATGCACTCAACAATTACAATGAAATTCAACTTAATTTGATTTGATGCTTAGAAAAACTAAATATTGCAAGTACCAAATGCATAATAAATGTTGAGTAAGAAGTTGAATAGATGCAAATGCATAATAAATGTTGAGTAAGAAGTTGAATAGATGCAAATTGGAGTTAGTGTTGATGTAGATTTTCCATTGAATGTTGATGTGATCAACAACTTGAATGATTGAATATGTTTTAATGAATGATCATGTTCTTATGCCTTTTTACTCTATGTGTGTATGGTTTATGTAGATATTTAAATATAAAGTTGCAAGTGTGAATACAATGTATCAAAACTAGACATAAGACACCATCACGAAATAAAGAAAATCATCCACCATACATGAGCACAAATGACCTTAGACCCCCTTATTCTAATTTCAAGTCTAGGACGAGAGTCACCAAATTTTATTTATTTATTAATGCTTGATACAACAATTGTTTCTCTTTTCAATGAGAGTTCAGCCTTTGTATGCTTTCAAAAAGACTTAAATCTCCACCTTCTTTATAAACTTTTTCCAAAGTTAATTTTGGTAACATGATTGGTTTGCCAAAATTATGATAACTCTT
>JASDQU010242792.1:54969-81540 GCA_032191745.1 Picea mariana
AATGTTGTTGATATGATAGCAAGTGCCTGGTTCAAATATTCCTAGGTGAGGTGTGTTACAAAAAAATCTAGCAACCTCATATCGTATAAAATTCCAAAGCATTAAGGGGCTATTCTTGTGCAACTCAGAAAGGTTACCCACTATCAATTCAGTAGTTCTTCCTCTCTCTTTCAATTGGATCTTCCCCAACTCAAGGAGGGTATCCATAAATAATATTTCTAATGCTATGGAGTGGGGGTATTAGGTGATATGGGAAGAGTAAGTCTTCACAAAATGTATGGTTGTTTTCATATATGAAATGGGATGGAAATGGAAAATGGGATTAGGACAAGATAGGAATCTGAAGGGAAAAAAATAAGGAATGAAAAGATATGGAAGGAAACCAGTGCCTATCAATCATGGGCTAATAGAGTCATGATATGTTACTCAATGGAGGGACTAAATTTTCCATATCACAACTACTTCAATGAAGGTGTAAGTGGATGAAAGGGTTGTTTTTTCCAGCTCCAACCAACAATGTCTAAAAGGTTGTTTGTTATATTCTTCATTCTAATTATGTGTACTTAAGAAAAATGGACTAGTTTGTGACATTGATCCTTAGAGTACTTGCTATAAATTACATGTCAATAAATCTTGGAGGACCCTAGAAGGTACCACTCATCAAAAAAACATAAAATTGTTGGATTATTTCTGAATTATCCATCCAAATCTACAATTATTTTATTAGAAGTATGGCAATAAACAAAAATAAAATAGCAAGTAAATAAAGAGGAAAAAATCTCCTTACGTTGATTTACTCCTAAAACAAATATTTAGGCCTTTATATTAAACTGAAACAAGAAAAAATATATATAATTTCACAACAATGAAGTATTAAAATTTACATCAAAGTAGAAAGTTATACCTCATTTCTTCATTACTTATCAACCTTAGTAATACAAAGGAGATCCATCAAGCTTCAATTTCTAAGCTTGATAGCTCGAATTGCCAATTATTTCTTGAATTGGAGAGAAACTCATCTTTATATAGAGGGAAATCCATCTCTCTTATAATAAAATACAATATTTGCTAACTAACTCCATGACAAGTCAAACGATAATAAAATAATGGAGTAGTTATGCAACATCCTCTAGAAATAATACAAGAAGGTGGGGTGCCTCCTCTAAATAAATGGTTGACAATGTCAAGTGCTCTATCAAATGGTAAACTAATGCCTCAATAGTGCACCACCAAATATGCATGCATGAAAATACAATAAAATATTCTTGACATGAAAGAGTGCTCCATAAACACATCCCAAAATAGAAAGTGGTCCAAAAAATGCATGAAAGTGTGCAAGATACTAACTATATTGAGCTCTCCATAAGAAAGGATTGGTCAAGCCTCCAAAAACTTTCTCGAAATAGAAGATTTATCATGGGTTGTTTCTCCAATCTGCAACCACCTCAATAAATAAATAATCACCAAGTTAGTTACAACTCCTCAAGACTTGTGCAAAAAAAGAGTCAACAACAATAAATTGATTAATATCCAACCAACTCAACATGAGTAAATCTAAAAGAAACCATATCCATGAATGAATGTGCAAGATGAAGTATTCAAACCCCAAAATAGTAGGTGTAAAATCTCCAACAAAATAGGTCCAGGGAGATAAGGGTAAATTATGATTTTGACCATTCCAAACTCCATTAAATAAATAAATATACACCTTCCATAATAGAAAAAAGTGTCTCCACAAGTTCTCCCTCAAAGGGTATGCCCAACTATAGTACAATGACCAAGTGAATGCATGTAATGTGACACCTTCCCCCTTCAAGTGTGAAAAGGAAACCAATGAATTAGGGAACCCAAGATATTAACCTTAATCTAAATCAATTACATTAATCTAACCATTGAATAGTTAAATCAACCTAAACATGTGTGCACAAAGGTTAATGCTCAAATGTAGCCATAAATCCCCTCAAATTAGTCACCAATAGATTAAATCACCATGAACATGTGTGTCGAATAGGGGTTCACTTTAAAAAATTATTGCACCATGTATATAAAAAATATTATCTGTAGCAAAACCCCACCATGATAACAAAAAAACATTAAGCCCAACCTAAGGTGCACCACCACCAAGGTATTATTACATCAAAAGTAATTATCCAACCTTAGGAAAAATTTTATATCTTCATCAAATCATATGTAGTACCTCCATTATAACTCAAAATTAGGAAATAACACATCAAGGAGGGTACTAAATCATTAAACACATTTCCCCCTAGGTGATGTCTAACAAATATTACATCATAAAGTTAAATCACTTAGGAAAACCCCACAAATATAACATGATCATCCCACTATAATAACATCATAAGAGAAGGGGACATAAAAAAACATTGACCCATCCAATCATGAAGTATGTTCCACATCACACATCCAACACATGAGATTCATGTAGTGTTGAAGTTTGAGTACCTTTGGAAGATATTCGTGTTGTATTTTCCCAAGACAAAACCCTAAAAATATTATTATATTATATTTGTTCAGACGACCCTATTTTTCCCTTGTAAAATTCGGCCCTATTGTGCCTTAACAAGTAAAATGTAAAATAAAAGGATAAAGTGGCAGGTCATCCTAGACCTAATTTTAGGCTGGCTAAACTACTATTTATAAGGGAGGCTAGCACCTCATTTGAAGACACACACACACACAAACTCTCAAGTCAAGAAGAGAAGTGTGCAAGTCTCAGAGGGAGACACTACTACAGCTAGAAGGTGACATTGTGGAAGATATCAGTTTATCTCTTGGGTATATCTTGGTTATGTGGTGCACTACTCTTCCCTAGTCAATGGTTTGAGAAGAATCGTCTACCTTTGTTAGTTCTCTCTGGGAGAAAGGAATTGTTCTTGGTTGTTGAATCTATATTGAGGAATTTTGTTGGGTTTTTCCCCTAGAGGGTTTTCCCAGGGTAAATCTTGTGTATGTTGTGTATGTTATTCCTTCAGTGATCCTTTATATGAAGTTATTGTGCTAACCATTTAAAAGTAAAAGAGCATTAATCTAGTTAATTGCTTGAGACAAAAATTCAACATGGAATCATAGTGGGCATGAAAGAAGGAATTTTCATAGCACAAAAGAACTCGTTGGAGAAGATAAGAGCATAGGAAGACTCCCCTAACCATAGCGCACCTCTCCTTGTGGTTATATTCTTAGTTTGACGAAGTTTTGTAAACTACAACTGGTGTTGCAACTGTTGCAGCTACTGCAACTTCATAAACCCTACAAGGTGAAGTCATCCACAGTATTGAAGGACGTTAGGAAAAGTGATAACACTATGGAACTCTCCTTAATAGGGTGCAAATATTCCTCAAAGAAGAATTCCAAAATTCAAATTTTGAAAAATTAGGGTTTCCTCATAAACCCTAGTCTTGGCAGCTGCAGAATTGAAGTTGGAACTGGTCAGATTGGCATAACACTCTTTGGTAATCACAAAACAGTTCTTTGAAATTTTTTATCTTCTTATTGTATTGTTCAAGCACAGGATAACACCCAATACCAAGCTTTATGAGAATATTCAAGGCGCTAACAACATCTGAGAATGGAAGTATAGAGTAATGCTCATTCTAGAAGATTTTTCTAAAAGAAGAAGTCCCAAAACCTTATGAAGATGAGGCAAAAGAAAAGTACAAGAAGAAGACTCGGGTGAAGAATATGTTGTAACATCTAGTTGTATTTTGATCTGTTGAAGTTATGATTATCATACTAACCATTGGTCAAAATTAGAGTCAAAGTATTAGGTTGATTAAGGTTGTGATTTTCGAGTTTACTTGCATTCACTAACTCGGATTTTTGTCAAGAAATCATATTGTCTTAGTACAAGGGACATGTTGAAAAGAATACTTGTCTTTTTGAGTGAAGGAGACTCAAAAGAAAAGAAAAAACACTCCAGGTTCTAGGTTTGATTGATTAAATTTATAAGATTCAAATGTGTAGCTATCAAGTTTGATAATTTCTACACTACAAGTAAACACTATAGTTGTGATAGAAATATTTGAAAAGTTCTAGTATTGTTAGATACAATGAATACTTGGTAGCATGTGAGCACTATTGATATAAATGGTTATTGTAATTATTTACTAGATATAACTAACATCTCCTCTAGGAGAAACTTCTTATTTTGTTTCCAGGTTACCATGGAGGAATGATTGATCCCAACACTAGAAAAGTGTTGTTCTCATTTCTTATTATTGTATTTCTTATTTTTGGCTCTTGTTCCAGGAAGGTCACAAGTGATATCTTTAAAGGAGCTATTGCGATGATTGTTCTCGCTATTATTATTATTATTATTATAAAAAGTATTATTATTGTCTATTGTTTCTCCCTTGTTGTTCTTGTTCCGGGTAGGTCACAGGTGATAACAATTAAGGGAGATATAGTGACGGTTGCAAGAGGCAACATATTAGATGGTCTCTAGTTTGATTCATGGAGTAGACTATCCAGATAAGAAGGTTTTATACATGACCATATACATCCGTGTACCAAAGAAGAAGAAGAGTTAGTAGAGCCAGAAGGGCCTACCCAAAATCATTACAGTAACCAAGAAGAGACTAATGTGGTCCCATGTCACTTTGCAGGATGAAAAGATATGTGGAATTAATGAGCCATATCATGAGGAGAATATGGCTCCACATTTGGTAAGGCAGGTGACCCCACCAAGTATCATCTTAGAAGGAGCTAGATTTCAAAGGGAGGAGCATCATCCCCAAGACCATTTAAAGGATACTTCAGAAGAAATCAACACACATAGAGGGAGAAGATGGCATCGAAGATTATATAGAATCAGAGGGATTCAAGCTTCAGAGGGAGCATGAATACTCAGAGTGAGCCTGATCTCAGTGAGAGTCAATGGCTTAGAGACTTTCATTCAAAAATTATTCCTCCTCGGATTCATAATGAAGAAAGAGACATCTTCCAGGATTGACAGATAGATGCCATGAGTTGAGAAGACTAGATCATAGCTTCAGATACTTCTAGGAGATGTGAAATCTCCTAGGAATATTCCCTTATTTCAGTGACAGAGGAGGAAGCCAGTCAGAAGGACTGGGATATGGATTTTTCCTTGAGACAAGAAGGGAAGTCAGTGGTGACTTCCAAGATTGATCTACCATATCAAGAATGTTGCAGATAACAGTATAAATATGTACAAATATTGACTTGTGGCTAGAATATTCTCCCATCAAGAGGGAGAATATTATGATGAGACACTTTCTCTAGTAATCATAAGAAGTGTACATAGAGAAGCCACAAGATACATGAGAAGGAGTCTCATGTCTACATATTGAAGAAGGATTTGTATGGGCCTAAGCAAGCACCCAAGACATGATATGCCAGATAGACAATTTTCTTATGAGCTTGGGTTTCACCAAGAGTACAGTAGATTCCAACCTTACTTCAAGGTTGTGGATGGTGAACTTGTGATATTACTGTTATAAAAGTGGTGTGCTCATTTAACCATAGACAATATAGAAATATTGTCACCCAACCATAGGCACTAATGCCACCCTCGAGCACCTTGACCTTGACAAAGAGAAGAATTGTGGTAGCAAACCAATAGCCAACCAAGGCTAATGCACCAAGAAAGATAACCAAAATTGATCAGAGATTCCAACCCAGAAAAACCGAAAATGCAGATTGCAGGACTACAGCTGCAGTTGCTCCCCAAACTTGCACACTACTAGACTTCTGCAGTGCGCACAAGTGGATTTCTGCAATTCTGAGATATATGTCTCAAATCAGAAATTGGTGTCCTATATTTATACTGCTTTTTCCAGGCTATCTGGGCTGACTTCTCTTTCTGGGTACTAGAGACTTAATATAAAATATTTTCTTTAACCAAATTCTCTTCTAGGGTTATGTCCAAGTATTTTCTTGCTTCCAGAATATTCTAATCTCATCAAAGGTCACAAATGGAGGTTAATACCTCCCGCAGCTACCATAATATCAACACTCCCTCCTAGATAGGGAGGTATAACAAATAATGGTCTTGAGCACAAATAGACCATTCAACTAGTAGCATCATTATAGCCACACAAGCTATCTCATGATCGAATCACGAGCACCGTCATCATTATCCTACTGAATAATATTCATGACAATCAGTATAATGTCATCTGATAGAAAACAACTATGTATATCCATAATATCACATAACTACTATCTAGTGGTACACAACCACACTATGTAGCACACGACTACTTAATCAGTGACACATATTCACAACCAGTGGAACACATCCACCACAGTAGAATACATATACTATCCAAAGACATACACTCTCCATAGCAATCATATCATCTAATATCAACCTACACATAAACAATATCCTAATATAAACTGAGTCATCTGGGACCATTCTTCCACTCACATATTGTAAAATATTGGAAGAGCATCTTCCCTCATATAGTAAAAGAATCAACCATGGGTTATCTTGGACTATTCTTCCCAAGCATGGAAGAATAATTTTCCCTGATTGCTAAGCCTGGACCATTCACCTAACTGGGCCATTCCTCTGGCGCTAAAAAAGTGCAACCTAGAGAGAATGAGTCTACCCTAGGGAATGCATGTCCCTGGTTTTTTAACCTAGACCATTCACGTAACAGGTCCATTTCTCTGGCACTAAACAAAGTGCAACCTGGAGAGAATGAGTCTACCCTATGGAATGACTGTCTGAACCATTTCCTAATGTAATATCCCCAAGGACAAGCCCCAGTTGTATTTATGAATTGTAACATGTTTTGTAGGCTGGAGAGCCAAGCAATTATAAGCTATGGGCTTATGTGTTTATTAGGCCGAAGAGCCTAGGTGTTAAAGGCCAAAGCATGTTTTGTACATGTAAATATTCATATTATTAATATAAAAACATCACTGTGTGTAGACCAACCATGCAGAAAGAGTATGGGGGACTAAGCTCCACTAAGCTGGGTAAGGGAGAGGGGGCTCAGAGGTTGGAAAGAGGGGCTAACCCTAAGGGCTTAAGTCCAAGAGAATAATAATTTATTATTATTCCAAAAAATGATTAGAAGGATATGTTTATATCCTAAGTTCCTTTGGGAGGACGAGTGACTTCCAAATGGAAAGGAACATGCTTCATGAGCGAAATGTGTCAGCTTAGGCACATGCAGTTTTGAGGGGACTCACTCACTCACTCACGGGGGGGGAGGTTCAAGCACAAATAGTTTTGGCTCTCACGCCCTCACAATCTTCGCTATTCTAGACCATTCTACCCAATCTCTCCTCATGAGTTCACTCACACACTGAGAAAGAATGCAACAAGCCAATTTTGCCATTGCTAAAATCATGGCCATCGTGCACCTAAAGCCCATTGTTAAGCCCGTGGTTGAAGAGGCAAGTTGTCAGGCCTATGAGAAACTCTCTCTCCAGATGAGAGAGGTTGTTGTGGATTGAAGAAGCAGGTTTTAATGCCTGTGAGCAACTCTCTCCGGGCGAGAGAGTGTGCTGAGGAAGTGATTTCTCCTGGAGGGAGTCTCATAGATGCTATAGAGCTCTGAGAATTCTAGTCTGGCCTGTTGCTAAAGACCCAAAAGGGAGGTGGAGAAGTCGATGGATTGTGTGATAGTGAATGTGTATACTCCTAGGGTGGGATAAGCATGTGGGGAATGAGAGTCTATGAGCAATGGGCGTAAGTGGATCCTGGGAGAGAATATTCCTCTTAAACTATGTGACTTTCCTATTGACCTTTCCTAGCCTAGGAATCCTTTGCCTGGTGGAGTTTAGTCCCAGCTCGGGGGTGACCCACTGCTAAGAGTGATGAGCAGTGTGGTCTAAGGCTAGGAGGTTCGTGGAAGGTCTGCACATAATTGGTGGTCTCCTATTAAAATATAAGTACCACTTTTATGTTCATTTACATGCTTTGTATATGTACATGTGTTATAATTGATGAGTAATGCATGTATATGTTGTATGTGTAGGCTTACTATTAATTCCACATTAATCTTTGTATGGTTATAATATGTCATCTGTATGCTTACAGAGACGGAATATTTAGTATTATTTCTGCATGAATAAGTGGCATGAACATAGTGGTGTAATTGTTAATTGTGTTAGTTATGCATGCATATAAATGTACAAATTGGTATCAGAGCTAAGTGAAGTGTTCGAGTAGTGGCATTGCCCAACCTGTTGGTGGTTGGGGACATTACAAAATGGTATCATAGCCAAGGTTCAAGGAATGATCCTAGATGGTCCAGATAAGTGGTCATTGGAGCCAAGGTTTCAAGTGGAAATCGTGTCAAGAGGAACAAATTTCAAACCTCGGGACATTCCTGAGTGCCAAGAGGTTAACTTGGTCGTGTTACAAATCTCAGGAGGTGTAGCGGTATTCTGAAACCATGACAGACATGGTATTGGGTTGTAAAGTAATGAGGGTCATAGGATCTATTCAGGAGAAGGAGGACAATTCACGACTGTCAGATCAGGAGAAAAGTGCAGGAGGATTAACCTGCAAGTCCTTCAGAATTCGAGACTTCAGCGAAGTTATGTGTTATAGAGAGGAAGACGTCGAAGGCCCATAGCTCTGAATTTTGGAGTTAATCCAGACCATCCATCGAGAGGGACACATGTCAGTAGATTGGCTTGTTTGAGATTTCGACGTTTGGGAAAATTAGTTTATGCTGGGCGAGAACTCCCGAAGCCTGAAGCCCCGAAGAGCCGAAGTAGTGATTCATGATGATGTCACTTAGATTGACATGGACACATGGGTTGTGTGCCATGTGTCAGTGGGTTTCGAACCCCTGGAAGATTGAAATTCCATTTAGAAGGTGACACATGTCAACCGTTAATATTCCTCCATGTGGAAATCTGTATGAGCATGGTTAGTGGGGCCCTGAGGTTACATAACATATTTAAAGGTCAATATATGGCGAGCCTACATTGACGTTGATCACGATACATCAAGATTGATGAACGTGAGGCATTGCAGGGACCTAAGTTGCACGGGAGTTAATTCCCCAAGGTAGACCCATAATCCAAACCATGGTTTTACCGAGGGGTTATGTGTCAGCATCCGAGGAATTGCGGGGCGATATGCATGTTACTCCAAAACGTCGATGCATGCCCCCACAATTTGAAAGGCGTAAATATTGATATGACATCTTAGTGTTTGAACATTGAAACCCTGGGGCCCAGAGGATGTGTCGCACCAGATGTCACAGTTCGGAGACCGGACTCTCTAGAAGAATTGTGTTACGTTATGCAGTGGAGGGACCCCCCACCATTAAAGGAAGAAAGGAAAAGGGGGGGGGGTGTGGAATTTATTACAAGCCATTGATCCAAGTGTTGATGATCACAACCGATGAGACTTGCGTGAAGATTAACCACTATACACAAAAATAGTCATATCTGCTTGATGAGGGTTATATCGCATCTCAGCCATTGGTTGTTGATGAACAGTGGACCGTAGATCCACTCCCCACACTTCGCGAGTTCACCCATTCGGCACTCTAGGGAGTTACAATGACTTGGGTTAGGAACTTTTGAAGCTTGGAGTTTTGAATCCTGAAGGCATGAAGTCTTGAATAAGTGCCTATCGACCTAGCGCTTGGCCATAGCCCATGGTTGCATAGGTTGGGGGCTAAGAAAAAGGGGCTAGTGCCTGAAAATTATTGTAGAATAGAGAAAAGCTCAGAAAGAAAAGATCTACAGGGATTCTTGATTGATCGAGAACCGCATAATGAAATCTGAAAGTTTTCTTTGAATCATATTGGTTTATGAATATTATGGAATTTCTTAAGGACTGATGGCTTGACAAAGTTTGGCTGATTGCACATTGTTTTTGCAGAGTTAAACAACAACTAAATTAGATAAGGATCAACACAGAGTGCAGATAAATGGGGGATGCACAAGAGGCTTATAGTCTAGAAGATGAAGTTAGAGGAATAAATGATCAGTTGGATAAAGAAGGATCAAACTCTCATGGTCACGGAGAGGAAAAAGATGAGAACTTGGACATGATGAAAATCATTGAAAGATTGCATAAAGATGTCCAGAATCACCAAGCAAATAACATAAATTTCATGAAAGCCAGGGAACAACAATGAAAATTCAACATAAAGTTGATATGGATCCTGGAAAGGATAGAAAAGAAATTGGATAAGGAGAGTGACTCCAGTAAATCAAGAAGTCACGGGTTTCCTGATGAGAAGAGAAAATCAAGGAGTGTTGGCAGACACCATCATCACTCCCAAGGGCACTCCAAGAGGATGGCACACAGTAGTTCAAGCCCATATCCTACCAGAAAGCATAGAATATCTGGAGTGGATGAACTGAAGGGTGAAATGAACAATATCAAACCTCCTATGTTTGATGGAGAGCACAAGAAGGAGGAAGATGCTGAGACATGGCTTCTTGACATGAGGAAGTATTTCCAACTGCAAAATTACTCCTCTCATACAAAAGGGAGAATTGCAATGTATCAACTAAAATGAAAGGCATCCATGTGGTGGGATCAGCTTGTGTAGGTGCAGCACATCAAAGAGAAAAATGTTACTTGGAGGGAATTCAAGAAATATTTCAAAAAGAAATACTTGACTAAGAGATACTATGAAAGAAAGATGAAAGAGTTCTTTGAAGTTAAGCTGGGAAGCATGACAATAGATGAGTATGAAAGAAGATTCCTAGAGTTGTTGAAGTATGTTCCTTTCATCAAATATGAGACTATCAAAATCCAAAGATATTTGAGTGGACTGTCAGCTTTCATTAGTGACAAGATCCAATATGATGATCCTAAAAATATGGAAGAAACCATAAGGAGATAAAAATGTCTATATGATTAGCATAAAGGAAAGACAATTATCCAAAAATCTTGGGAAGACAAGAAGAAATTCAAGATGGATCAGAGGAAGAAGGGAACTAAGCCATCCTTTTTCAGAAATATCCCTCAAGGAAATCTAGGTTTTAGAGAGCCCAACAAGGCTGAAGTAGGTGGGCAAATGCCAAGACAACCACCTATGGAATGTTGGGGTTGTAAAGGAAATCATAGGTACAAAGATTTCCTCCACAGAAATGACAAAGTGAGAATTTTCCACAAGGTTCGGCAAGAAGAAACAATGGAGGACATGGGCAAAAGTGTACCAAGGATATACGCAAACCTGGACAACAAGCAAGAAGAATATCAATCACAGATGATTGAAGTGGAAGGTATGATCAACAACCAAACCATTACTATTTTAATTGATTCAGAAGCTATTCATAGTTATATAGATTTTAGAATGGTGGAAATTTTGGATTTTCCAAGAAGCAAGTATGGAAAATCTTGGTTAGTGAAGTTGGCTAGAGGATCCAAGAGAAAGGTTGTTGAGTTGGTTAAGTCATGTCCAGTGGAAATGAATGGACTTAGCACAAGGGCTGAATTGAACATCTTACCTTTAGGTTCCTATGACTATTTAATTGGAATAGATTGGTTGGACCAGCACCATGCCTTCTTAGACTGTCATAACAAGGAATTTACTTTTCTGGATGAGGAAGGAAACCTAATGAAAGTGCGGGGAATCCCAAGGGCAGTGACTATCAGAGAAATCTCAGCAATGCAGCTGAAAAAGTGCTACAGGGAGGGATGTCAAATATTTGCATCCCATATGGAGGAAGCGCCTAAGGATAAGGTGTAAAATATTGAAGACCATGTCCTGGAAGATTTTGAAGATGTATTCAAGGAGGTACCAGGACTACCACCAAAGAGAGATATTGATTTCTCTATAAACCCGATGCCTGGAGCAGCTCTAGTGTCAAAAACTACTTACAGAATGAGTACACAAGAGCTGAAGGAGTTGCAAATGCAGATTGAAGAACTTCTGAAGAAGGGGTATATACGCCCAAGTGTGTCACCTTGGGGTGCCCCAGTCTTGTTCATGAAGAATAAAGATGGGAAATTAATATTGTGCATCGATTTTAGACAATTGAATAAAGTTACTATAAATAACAAGTATACCTTGCCAAGGATCAATGATCTCTTTGATCAGTTGAAGGATGCCAAGATATTTTCAAAAATAGATCAAAGGTCAGGGTACCATCAAGTAAGGATAAAGGATGAAGACATCAGAAATACCACCTTCAGAACAAGGTATGGTCATTATGAATTCACAGTGGTTCCATTTGGGTTATCAAATGCACCCGTTGTTTTCATGTGCCTAATGAATGGTGTATTCAGAGAATATTTAGACAACTTTTTCATTGTATTTTTGGATGACATCCTGGTGTATTCCAAGTCGAAGGAAGAGAATTAACATCATATGAGGATGGTGTTGCAAGTGCTAAGAGAGAATCAGTTGTATGCCAAATCGAGCAAGTGTTCATTTGATCAAAAACATATTCATTATTTGGGACATATCATTTCAGAAGAAGGGATAGCAGTGGACCCTGAGAAGATAGAGGCCATTAGAGGATGGTCAACACTTAAGAATGTGACAGAAGTCAGATCTTTTATGGGTCTAGATGGCTATTACAGAAGATTCATTGCAGGGTTTTCGAAAATTTCTCACCCAATCACTTCATTGCAAAAGAAGGGGGTAAAATTTCAGTGGACATAAGAGTGTGAAAAGAGCTTCTAGCATTTGAAGCAGTTGTTAACCAGTGCTCCAATCCTAAGGAATGCATATCCGAATGAATATTTTGTAGTGTGTATAGATGCATGCAAAGAAGGAGTGGGGGGAGTCCTCAGTCAAAATGGATTTGTGGTATGTTATGAATCCAGAAAGATGAAGGAACATGAAAAGAACTATGAAACTCATGAGTTGGAGTTGGCAGCCATAGTTCATGCCCTAAAGAAATGGAGGCACTACCTCATGGGAAGGAGGTTTGAACTGAGGATAGACCATAACATTCTAAAGTATTTGTTTAATCATCCAACCTTGAATGCTAGGCTGAGTAGATGGTTGGAATTCCTCTTTGAGTATGACTTTGATATAAAGCATATCAAAGGAAATGAGAACAACGTGGTTGATGCACTCAGCAGGAGAGTGCATGAGTTGCATGCTACATCCATTAGAATGTACCAATAAAATTTGAAAGAAATAATTGTGGAGGCTGCAAAATCAGATTTGCAGTACATGGAACTGGTAACAAAATTGTAGCAAGGTAAAATGCAGCAGAAAGTTGAAGATTATAAATTGGAAGCTGATGGAACACTCTTGTACAAAAATAGAATTTATGTACCTAATTTCCAGAAATTGAGAATTATGATCTTGAAAGAAATGAATAATGTGTCTTATGTTGGAAACCCTGGATATCAAAAAACAGTGGCAGTAGTCAAGAGCCATTACTTTTGTCCAAGTATGAAGAAGGAAATTGCAGAATACATCGCCAGGAGTATGGAGTGTCATAAAGTCAAAGTTGAACATAGACACCTATCAAGGTTGCTACAGCCTTTACCCATTACTAAGTGGAAGTGGGAAGTGGTGACAATGGATTTCATCACAGGATTGCCTAGAATAAGAAAGAAGCATGATTCCATCATGGTGGTTATGGATAAGCTTACAAAAGCTTCCCATTTTATTCCATTGAAAACTACTCACAAGGCAGATAATGATGTTGATATCTATATGAAGGAAGTATCACGATTGTATGGTATTCCCAAGACAATTGTGTCTGACAAAGACCTAAAATTTACCTCAAAGTTTTGGAGAGGGTTATTCAAAGGGTTCGGAACAAATCTGAACTTCAGCACAGCCTATCATCCTAAGTCTGATGGGAAAACAGAAAGGGTGAACCAAGTGATATAGGACATGCTAAGGATGTATGTGATGGACAAACCATATAAATGTGAAGAATGCCTAAACTTGGTAGAATTTTCCTACAACAATGGCTATCAAGAAGCACTGAAGATGACCCTATTTGAAGCACTTTATGGAAGAAAGTGCAACAAACCAATAAGTTGGGACAACCCAGTTGATAGGGTAGTGGTTGGGCTAGAGTTTCTCAAGGAAATGGAAGAGAAAATGCTAAAGATTAAGCAGAATTTGAAAGCTTCCCAAGACAGGCATAAAATTTATGTTGATAAGACCAGAACCCATAGGGAGTTTAAAGTGGGTGATGATGTTTTCTTGAAAGTGAAAGCCAACAAAAGTTCCTTGAAGCTAGGAAATTGTTCCAAGTTGGCAACCAGATATTGTGGACCATTTGAAATCCTAGAAAGGATTGGATCACTTGCATATATGTTTGCATTGTCTGCATCCATGACTGTACATAATGTGTTTCATGTTTCATTTCTTAAGAAATATATACATGATGTTAATCATGTTATTGATTGGAATGTGATTCAAGTGGAGCAAGAAGGCGTCTTGCAAGTGAATCCGGTGTGAATATTGGAACGAAAGAGAAAGAAGCTCTGGAATCGAGCCATAGGGCTTGTAAAGATCCAGTGGACCTGGTATGGTCTTAAGGACGCGACATGGGAGCATGAGGATGCTACAGAATACCCACATCTTTTTGAATATTTTGAAAATCTTGTTGATGCGGTGTAAATAAGTTGCACTGAGGACAGTGCAAAAATAATGGGAAGGAATTGTAATATCCCCAAGGACGAGCCCTAGTTGTATTTATGAATTGTAACATGTTTTGTAGGCTGGTGAGCCAAGCAATTATAATCTATGGGCTTATGAGTTTATTAGGCCGGAGATCCTAGGTGTTAAAGGCCAAGAGCATGTTTTGTACATGTAAATATTCATATTATTAATATAAAAACATCACTGTGTGTAGACCGGCCACGAAGAAAGAGTATGGGGGACTAAGATCCACTAGGTTGGGTAAGGGAGAAGGGGATGAGAGGTTGGAAAGAGGGGTTAAGCCTAAGGGATTAAGTCCAAGAGAATAATAATTTTTTATTATTCCAAAATCTGATTAGAAGGATATGTTTATATCCTAAGTTCCTTTGGGAGGACGTGTGGCTTCCAAATGGAAAGGAACATGCTTCATGAGTGACATGTGTCAGCTCAGGCACATGTAGTTTTGAGGGGACTCACTCACTCACTCACGGGGGGGAGTTTCATGCATAGACAGTTTTGTCTCTCACACTCTCACCATCTTCGCTATGCTAGACTAGTCTGCCCCGTCTCTCCTCACGAGTTCAATCATGCACTAAGAAAGCATGCAACCAGCCAATTCCGCAATTGTTGAACCCATGGCCATTGTGCACCTCTGTAATTTATTGAGCCGTCCCTTGCCTTACCCAAATTTTCTATTGTGGTTTGAAGTGGTGGATTGTCAAGCCCGTGGTTGAAGAGGCAAGTTGTCAGGCCTGTGAGAAACTCTCTCTCCAGGTGAGAGAGGTAGTTGTGGATTGAAGAAGCAGGTTGTCAGGCATGTGAGAAACTCTCTCTAGGTGAGAGAGTGTGATGAGGAAGTGAGTTCTCCTGGAGGGAGTCCCGTAGCTACTATAGAGATCTGAGAATTTCAGTTCGGCATGTTGCTGAAGCCCCAAAAGGGAGGTGGAGCGACCGATGGACTGTGTGACAGTGAAGGTGTATGCTCCTGGGGTGGGATAGGCATGTGGGGAATGAGAGTCTGTGAGAAGTGGGTGTAAGTGCTTCCTAAGAGATAATCCTTCCTCTTAAACTGTGTGAATTTCCTATTGACCTTGCCTAGCCTAGGAATCCCTTTCCCGGTGGGGTTTAGTCCCATCTTGACGGTGACCCACTGCTGAGAGTGATGAGCAGTGTGGTATAAGACTGGGAGGTTTGTGGAAGGTCTTCACGTAGTTGGTGGTCTCCTATTAAAAGATAAGTACCACTTTTATGTTCATTTACATGTTGTGTGTATGTACATGTGTTATAATTGACGAGTAATGCATGTATATATTGTATGTGTAGGCTTACTATTAAATCCGCATTAATTTGTGTATGGTTAGAATATGTCTTATGTATGCTTATAGAGACAGAATGTTTAGTATTATTTTTGCATGAATAAGTGGCATGAACAGAGTGTCATAAATGTTAATTGTGTTAGTTATGCATGCATATAAATGTACAAATTGGTATCAGAGCTAAGTGAAGTGTCTGAGTAGTGGTGTTTCCCAGTCTGTTGGTGGTTGGGGATGTTACACCTAAGGAAATGATTGTCCTGCACCAACCACCAAAATAGACCATTCTTTGAAACTGCTCACAACTGTGAAATTCGAAAGAATGACTTCTCGGCGAGGCGTACCATTCTTCTTGACCACTTCTGAGAGTGAATGTCAAGAATAAATTTATCCTGGACCATTCCCCCACACTGGACATAAGGGGAATCATTATCTATGGTACATCATCAATCTATCGAACCATTTTCATTACAAAAATGATCATCCGATTTGGACCATTTTTCGAACTGGAAAATGCCTGTCCGTCAGAAATATCAAACCACTTTCTGAACTAGAAAGGAACTACCCATCCTGGACCATTTTCCAAGATGGAAAATGGTTGTCCATAAATCAATGATATATCAATTCTCCCTCTCAACCTGGAGATCCATCTCTTCCCTTTCAGCTAAGGGATTTATTTCCACGATCCCCAACTTTTCTCGTAAGTATGCAAACTTTATCTTGGACAGAGGCTTTGTCAAGATATTTGTTGTTTTCTCATCTGTGGGGATATACTAGAACTTCACTTCTCCTTCCTGTACTTTATCTCGAATAAAGTAGTATTTGATCTCAATGTGTTTTAAATGTTCATGAAACACTGGGTGTTTTGATAGCCTTATACAACTCTGATTGTAACAACATATTATGGTCGAATCTGGAACCTGATCAAATAGTCTAGAAATCATCTTTCTCAACCATATTGCTTATGTACATGCCTCACATATTGTGATATATTCTTCTTCTGATGTGATGAGTCCGATAGAATTTTGTTTCATGCTGCCCCAAGATATCATAGCAGATCCCAAGCTGAAACACATCCCTGAAATACTCCTTATGTATTCTGCACTTCCTGCCCAATCTGAATATGTGAATCCATGAAGTTGTATATCGTTGGATGTGATATATCTTAAACCATAGTTTAGCGTCCCACGAATATATCTTAGAACATTCTTTGTAGATATCCAATGCTCATGTTTGGGTTCCACCTGGAACTATCTTAGTGTGTTTATAGCAAAGCAAATATCTGGTCAAGTATTTACTAAATACATCAATGACCCAATCAATTGTCGATATAGGGATAGGTCTACTGGATCAAAATCTGAGTTTCTTACTTTCCTTATATCTGTGGTCATAGGAGTGTCCATGGATATGCAATCTGTCATTCCAAACTTCTGAAGAATCTTCACTACATACTTTCCTTGTCCAAGGAATACTTCGCCACACTTCTGCCATACTTCTAGTCCCAAGTAGTAATGCATGAGACCAAGATCTTTCATATCGAACTTAGAAGCTATTTCCTTTTTACACTGGATGATGAGAGACTCTTCACCTGTCAAAAATAAATCATCGACATATAGCAGTAGAATCACAGGTGCATTGTTCACGACTTTGTAGAAAATATTTGGATCTGCATGACTCTTGGAGAAGCCAAGTCTTATTAAGTAGTTGTCTACTCTGGCATACCAAGATCTTGGAGATTGCTTGAGTCCATATAAATATTTCTTTAGTCTGCAAACATGAGTGTCTATGGAGTTTACTTCAAATCCTTGAGGTTTTTAAATGTATACTTCTTCTTCGGTTGCTCCATTGAGGAAATTTGTTTTTACATCCATCTGATGTAAACTCCATCCCATATGAAGAAGCAAGAGACATAATGGCTCTAATAGAAGTATATTTGGCAACAGGAGAAAATGTCTTGTCATATTATTCTCCCTCCTTCTGGGAGAACCCTCCACCTATGAACATTGTTTTATATTTGTCCATGCTTCCATTTGTTGCATGTTTGATCTTATAGACCCATTTTGAAGTTACTATTGATTTTTCTTTAGGTCTAGGAACAATTTCCCATACATAATTTTTCATGATGGACTGATGTTCTTCTGTCATGGCTTCTTTCCATTGTTTATTCTGAGTTGCCTCTTCAAATTTGGTGGTTTCTTCATTTAGAATCTTTGTCATACATGTTGCATAGTTGGAGAATCTCTTGGGTTTTTTTCTTTTTCTGAAGGTGCCACTTGGGGCTTTGAGTCTTTCTACTTCTTGTAGGGTAGCTTCAATCCAAGTTGGATGTTTCTTGGTTTTGGGTACAATGTCTGATTCAATAGTTTCACATGGTTGCATCGGATGATCAAGTTGTTATGTTTCTTCATTCTGACTTTCTGGAAGACATGTGATTTCTTCATTACGTTCTTCATACTCTTCTTCTATAGTTTCTTCTATGGATTTATTGAAATCCATCCTTTCATTGAAGGTTACATATCTAGTGAATTCAACCTTACATTGTTCTGGGATATAGATTTTGTAGTCCTTGGATGATTCATTGTATCCCACGAATATGCCCTTCTTTCCTGAGGGTTCTGATTTCTTCCTTTTATCCTTGGGGATGTGAAAGTAAGCAGGCATCCAAAGATTATTAAGTGTTCCACATTAGGTTTCTTTCCTGAGAAGGATTCTTTTGGAGTCATATCCTTCAATATGCGGTGGGGACTTTTGTTCTGAACATATATTGTTGTCATGGCTACTTCTCCCCACATATACATAGATAAACCTTGATCATTCAATAGTTCCTTAACAGTTTCTTCAATATATTTGTTCTTCCTTTCCGCTACACCATTTTGTTGAGGATTATGAGGAACAGTTAGCTCCCTCCTAACCCCTTCCGATTTGAAAAAGGAAACAAATTCCTTATATGTATATTATCCTCCATTATCTGTTCTCAAGGTCTTTATTTTCTTGTTTGTGAGGTTCTCTATCTCTGCTTTGAATTCTTGAAACTTGTTGAAAACTTCGTCCTTTGTCTTCAAGAGATATAACCAAGTCTTTCTTGAGTAATCATCTATGAATATTACATAGTAAAGAGAACCTCATAGAGATTTGACTGGCATCGGACTGCAAACATCTTAATGTATTAGATCTAGGATTTCCTTAAATCTATTATTGTTGCTTGAGAATGGTTTCTTAACATTCTTACCAAGAGCACATCCTTTGCAAATTCCTTCATGTGTAGATTGTAGTTCTACTATTCCTTCAACCATGTTTTTCAGGAAGGGTAATGTTCGATAGTTGATATGAGCATACCTTCTATGCCAAAGTTCATTGGTATTGACTTCATCATGTACAAGGGCTCCATCATTTCATTCTAGTAGTCTATATAGTCTCCCTTCACGAGTTCCAATAACTCTAGCATTCTCTATGCTGGAGTCTCTAGGCCAAGATAATACTTTTCCATCTACAAAGGCTATTATGTTTCCTTAGTCTTCTAGCAAAGATATGGATACAATATTATTTTCTAAACCAGGTACATATAAGACATTGCTCAAATGAACATTGTTACTTGTTTTCAATTTGATGGAGGCTTGACCAATTCCTTCAACTGGATAGGTGTTTTTGTCTCCAAGTTCTACTTTGTGCGATGTCTTCTTTTCATTTAGATTAGAGAGTCTGGCTTGGTCTCCTATCATTTTCCTGGAAGCTCCACTGTCAATTATCTACATGTCATCTTCAAGAGTTCCCGTGAGCATTGAATAGTGTAGATGATTAGTCTTTTCATTCATGATTTTTGTTGACTAATGACTGGTCAAACTTTGACCCAAAATCTCAATCTTGACGTTTTTTCCTTCTGAGAATGCCAAGAGGTGCATTGGACTAAGGTGCACTAGAACATATTTTCCTTGATTAAGGTATTCCATCATAAGGTGTTAGGCAGGAGCTTTAGGGTTTCTGCAACTGCACCTGCTAGTAACCCTAGCAGAAGTGCTTTAGTAACTACACCTTATAGAAACCCTAGCGACAGTTCTTCAACGAGATTGATAACTTAATGGCTTAGATTCCTTCTAGTGGTTATATTGAATGAACGAGGTGTGGGCCCATAATCTGTTAGAAAAGTGGATGTGCTCGTTTAACCATAGAAAATATAGTAATATTGCCACCCAACCATAGGAACTAATGCCACCCCTGAGCACCTTGACCTTGATAGAGAGAATAATTATGGTAGAAAACCAATAGCCAACCAAGGATAATGCACCAAGAAAAGATAACCAAAACTTATCAGAGAGCCCAACCCAGAAAAAAATGAAAAAGCAGATTACAGGACTGCGGTTGTAGCTGCTCCCCAGACTTGCGTACTACTAGACTTATGCAATGCGCACAAGTGGATTTATGCAATTCTGAGATATTTGTCTCAAATGAGAACTGACATCCTATATTTATACTACTTTTTCCAGGTTGTTTGGGCTGACTTCTCTTTCTGGGTACTAAAGACTTAATGAAAAATATTTTCTTTAGCCAACTTCTCTTCTAGGGTTATGTCCAAATCTTTTCTTGCTTCTGGAATATTCTAATCTCATCAAAGGTCACAAATGGAGGTTAATACCTCCCATGGATACCATAATATCAACAATTACTACTATACGTGGATGACTTGTTTCTATCAGGACACAAGAAGCTCATCGTTGATAATAAGAGGAAACTTGTTGCAGAGTTCAATATGAAGGACCTAGGAATGATGCATTACTTCTTAGGTCTAGAGATATGACAGAGACTGGATGGGACTTTCCTTAACCATGGAAAATATGCAGTGGATATCCTGAAGAGGTTCGGGATGTTGGATTGTAAGGCCATATCTACACCGATGGTGGCTAACTATCACACACCTAACCCCTAAGTACCTTTATACGGGATGGGGTATAATTTTTTCTCTTACCTCCGATGAATATTGTATCGAGGACTAATCCATTTCTCTCAATGGATAGTATTGATGCATGCCAAACCTCCCAAACTACAGTTAGGATCCATTCGGCACCTAAGGTTCACCAATCCTACTAGACTCCCCTCAACCCGTCAACCCATGGAATATTATCATGATCCATCACAATGATGTTCTTAGTGAGCATCGATTTGCCATATCACCGCAAGGTGTTTAGGCTTGCACGACTAGAGGATGACAATAGTCCCTCTCCTATAGTCCAATTAAAATAATTAATTAATATTTCGTAGAATATCATTCTTTGGTAATTAATTACTTAAGTAGCTTAACACTAACTCAATAAATTACTCATATGATAATTATGAGTAATTATATTATAACACAATGAGTTTAATGTCTCCATAATATACTTAAGTTTATTAATCCTTAATTAAGGTATATAATCCAATTCCTCCCTGGCACGCAAATCCATGTTGCATTTTCACGTAATTCAACATATGTATATATATATATATATAGATATACTGGGAAAAGGATTAACTATATTCAACCACAAATTATTCTTTTATTAATTATATTATAATATAATTATATTAAATTATATTATAATATGACTAATTTATATCACAGGAGCACTTAGGATTCTCAATACCCATTAATACCTAAGCCTCCGGGCTTCGGCGAAGATTCCTCATCAGGATTTTATGAACCCAAATCTCCTTAATGTCGAAGTTATGGAGAAGGTCCCACTCCTACTATACGTTTGTGTAAATTGATTTAGTATATCGTCATATAATCTAATTAATTCCACTTAACGTTTATTATAACATTGGGATACGGGAAAATAGGTTCGACCTTCGGTCATTTTTCCCTTACACTCTATCTTTCCCAACACCCCAGAGTCCCGAAGCTCCGAAATCCCGGAGCTCAGAACTCCCGAAGGGCCCACGCTTACACGTGAATTCGCATTAAATATTAAATTAAAAGGGGTAAGTAGGGTTCGTACTTTATTATGTGTCAATATCATAATAACTCATTTAAAATATATAATATTATATTACATGTATTTTTTGGAGATTGTGTCCAGGTTTACAAGGTCTCCAATATTTTATTAATATTTGAAATAAGAGAGAGAGAGAGAGAGAGAGAGAGAGAGAGAGAGAGAGAGAACTCCGGGCCAACCCCCTTCGGCTCTCCACCACATTCCTTTTACTCCAATCTCTCAGAGCCCCGGAGTCCCAAATCCGAAGTGACCCCATTGGCACACATTACCACACCATTTAATATTCAAAGGAGTTGGCTTCATTTACATGTAATCAATTTAATAAACCTTAAAATAATATAATATATTATTTTATATTCCTCTAAAATTACACCAAGGTTTTTAAATTATCCAATATTATATTAATATTTGACATGAGAGAGAGAGAGAGAGAGTTCTCTGGGTCAATCTCCTTCGGCTCTCCCACACATCCTTTATACTCAATTTTCTCGGAGCCCCGAAGTCCCGAAGCTCCGAAGTCCTGAAAGGGACCCACCTGTAATTACGTTGTGGTTTAAATACAGTGAAATCATTTGGATTATAATATAATATATATTGTATTAAAGATATATTATATTAATAAATTTCGTTAATCGATCACATTAAATGCAATAATAGAAATAATTGTATTTATTACTTATGCAACCTTTCTCAGGGAAAGGAAGGGTTCGGGCATTCGACGAATTTGGCTCATGGAATCCCATCACCCAAACATCTTGGAGCCCCATAGCTCTGAACTCCCGAAGTTCCAAAGACTACGAGAAGGTTTAAGGATTTGGTTATCATTTATTCCCTAGTGTGTTTGACATTGAAATGATAATAATAATTATATTCTTTTTAGTCTCGGGTACTTTATGCTCCAGGGGATTTAACCTCCATTTTCAGAATAATAAAATAATAATAATAATCATATGTATATAGGAATATATACATATATTTACATAGTATTACTCAGTTTTGTTACCTGGAAGGTTTAAAGGAAATCATTTTCTCTTACAGAAAAATAAGGAAAGGAAAAGTATAATTTTCCAAGTCTTATAAAGAGATTTAATAAAAGTTTATATTCCAAGGAAATTTCTCCATCCTGGAAATTAAAATATAATTATAATCTCTCCCTTCTCGTGGGTAAATGAGTAGAATTTTATTTCCTTATTATTGTTCTTTACTACTCTTACTAAATTTAAGGAAAATGGTCATAATACAAAGATTTACCTCAGTAAATTCGTTGTTTCTACCAGGATTCATTGTCCACTAAAATTTAAGGGAATTCTTCCCAAATTTAGGAGATTTAACACAAATTAAACATAAATGTTTATTTATGCCCCAAATAGAATTTTGATAACTTTGTATTTTAATTCCTTTAGGCCAATTTCATGTTTATGTCCTAATTATTTTTCCTCAATAATTATTTATAAGGACTTTTAATGTTTTCCCATAATTGGGATTATTTCCTAAAGTCCACAGATCTGATTTTCTGACAAGGGATTTGAGGACATACTAAAATGTAGCACTATTATGCATAAAAATCACTCTCTTTCTTCAAAGGTGTTATTGTTAAATGTTCAGTCATCAATTCTCAAACATGCATTAAACTGTACAGCACATTCAACCACAACTTCCACTCCCATAAATCTTATTTTTGCACACAGATAGTCAAGAGATAAGAAATTAAATCAAAAGAGCTTCAGATAAGACATTCTCTTTATTTTGCTTAAATTTCTCTAGTCATTTTTATCAGAAATTAAACTTACACAGTTCCAAAACATAGTATAAAATTTTCTTTGATCTAAACACTACAGAGATTTAACCAAATATACGTATCTAGAAACCAGATAGTGATGCAACTGTTGAAAGGGGTGTCCTTTTCCTCCCAACCGTAGGCACAAGAACTCCTGGACGGATTTACCTCTGGCCACCCCATAGCTAGATCATGATGCTTTGAGAGAGACTCTTCCTTTTGTTCAGCAACTGCGAGGGACGGATGCCACTCTCCTCCTCCCATAGGAACTTGGCAAATCAGTTTTCTCTCCACCAAGCAAGGGGGTCTACAATGAGTGCTTCCTCAATCACTCATCTCCTATGCAACCTCATTTATCATCTTGAGCTGAAAACGTTGCCCAACAAATTCCTATACCCAGAACAAATTCATTTTCCAGTTCTCTTTAGAACCAGAGAGTTGCACATGCTCTCCATCTTTAGAAATGGTCATTAAACTCATCTTCTTGCCTCCTCTTCTGCCCATGAATTTCCTCTCTTGTCTTTCCTTCCTCAAAACAATTTTGTGGGTCCAAATCCCCATTTCATGGTTAGGTCAGGAAGTTTTTCAAATGGGTACTTTTCCCATCTTCACATTGACTCTTGAGGAGGACTTCCCAACTACCAGCCTGACTAGTAATTTATTTTTCTGGGTCAAAGGATTGTTCTGGGTCTGAATAATTTAAATCCAGTAGAGTGTTGGTCTGTTGGGGGGAATCTCAACCATTGTCAGTTTCCCTCACCATATGTCTCATATATCATGATATACCTTGGAAAACCCCTTCAGTAGTTATGCAACACTTTCCATTTTATTTAGTAACAGAAATATATACATTACCTTTTATAAAAAAAAGGTTCATCAATTCCAACATCCACACCTATTCAGTATGCCCATAGTCTTTTAGTTGTTTATAGTTATATTTACAAGCTGGTGGGAACAGGGGTATCACACTAACTTTAATTTGTTGTGTGATACAACTTCAGAGATAGTTGATGCCACCATATACATGCAAATAATTGGTTCGTTGATGCATTTGATGAACATGAGACTAGATATATGTTTTTCGGTGAACAAATTGAGTCAGCACATGGTTGAGCCTATACATGTTCATCTAATTGTGGAAAAACATGTGATGAGGTACCTGAAGGGTACAATTAATTATGGACTCAAATATATCTCAGATCACGATATAAGATTGGAGGGCTACACAGATTCAGATTGGACAGGCAGTGTCACAAACCGAAAAAAAAAAGTACATCTGGATGTTTCTTTAGTTTGGGATCAACTGTGATCTCATGGATCATTAGGAATTTGACTTGTGTATCACTCATTTCTGCAGAGGCAGAGTATGTGGTAGCATTTTCAACTTGTGGCGAAGCAGTGTGGCTTCAGAAGTTGATTGCAGGATTGTTTGATCTCGAGTTGGAGGAGACCTATATCTTTTGTGACAACCAATGTTGCATAAATTTTTCATAGAACCCAGTGTGTCATGGAAGGTTCAAGCATATCGATATCAAGTCCCATTATATTCGAGAGATGGCACACAAGGGAGCATTGAAGCTCCAATATGTTCCTACCGACGAGTAGGTATCAAATGTGTTGACTAAGCCTATGTCGAGAGTGTAGTTCGAGTACTTCAGAGAGAATCTTGGTGTGGTCCAAAAATATTTTCCCTCGAGAGAGGGAGTGATGTGTTCCCTAGTAGAGGGAGTGATGTGTTTCCCAGTAGCAGAAAATGATGTGTTCCCATTAGTGGGAGCTACTCCAACGCAGACTAGTATGATACCCCAACGCAGGTTGGTACTCCAACGTAGGTTGGTATGCTACCCCAGCGCAATTTGGTACTCCAATGCATGCTAGTATGCTACCCCAGCACAGGTTGGTATGCTACTCCAATGCAGGCTGGTATGCTACCCCAATGCAGGTTGGTATTCTACTCCAACACAGGCTGGTATGCTACCCCAGCGCAGATTGGTATGCTACTCCAACGCAAGCTGGTATGTTAACCCCAACATAGGTTGGTATTCTACTCCAACACAGGATGGTATTCTACTCCAGTAAAAGTGCAAAACTTCCTATGATATATAGATCTGTGATTGACAACAAGACAATGACCAAGTGTACAAAAGCATAGAATCAATGATGATGATCGTGACGAGAATAATACCTTCCTTGCTACGAGGGAGTGTTGAAGTTTGAGTAGCTTCGTAAGATACTCTTATTGTATTTTACCAATACAAAACCCTAAAGGATATTATTATATTATATTTGTTAAGATGACCCTATTGTGCCCTTGTAAAAGTCGACCCTCTTGTGCCTTGACAAGTAAAATGTAAAATAAAAGGATAAAGTTGCAGGTCGGCCTGGACCTAATTTTAGGTTGAAAAAACTATTGTTTATAAGGGGTCTAGCGCCTCATTTGAAGACACACACACACAAGCTTTCAAGTCAAGAAGAGAAGTGTGCAAGTCTCAGAGGGAGATGTTATTGTAGCTAGAAGGTGACGTTGTGGAAGATCTTGGTTTATCTCTTGGGTATATCTTGGTTATGTGGTACGCTACTCTTCCCTAGTCAAGGGTTTGAGAAGGATATTCCTCCTTTGTTAGTTCTCTTTGGGAGAAATGCATTGTTCTTGGTTGTTGAATCTATATTGAGGAAGTTTTTTGGGTTTTTCCCCTAGAGGGTTTTATCAGGGTAAATATTGTGTATGTTTTGGATATTATTCTTTCAGTGATCCTTTATATGCATTTATTGTTCTAACTATTTAAAATTAAAAGAACAGTAATCTAGTTAACTGCTTGAGACAAAAATTCAACATGTAGAACACCCCATCCTAGTGAAACCAACAGCATACATCAACCCACCAGGTCACTAGGAAATATAAAAAACAATGCCATGAAACATATACCTCCTACCACCATCATCATCTAACCCCTTAGGGGGATAGAACCATCATC